>JAPQRQ010000022.1:13069764-13082675 GCA_037367365.1 Apogon talboti | reverse complement strand
ACACACACACACACACACACACACACACACACACACACACACACACACACACACACACACACACACACACATAGAAAATTAGCAGGACTATTAGGATCACCCTTATTGTGCAAGTCATGGTCATGTGTTTGTGTTTCCATTTTTGTGTACCAGATATTAAGTTCACTATGAGTTATATTAAACTTAATCTGATCCCCTTCATACAAATCATACAGCAAGACAAATTTGCCAAACTCAGCTGAGGATTCATGAAATAAAACCATTCAGGTATATGTCTAATAATACACATAGACATCTGTTGTTGCAATGGCACGGCTTCTCAGCACGCATTACAGGAGGGAAGCAGCCTGTCTGTCTGTTACATATTATATAATGATTTAAAATGTAAGAGATGCAAATATGTCTTGAATTTTTAAGATGTTTCAATTCAGTTTATCAACTGCTTTTACAGCCAGCTTTCAAGACAGACAAGCAGCTTTGAAATAACATCATCCATTATGCAGCAGGCAGTTTTTTCAACTTTAGTACTTGGAAACGACGGGTTTTGGCAGATTCTGTATATACAGGTTTGTTTAATGTTCAGTCTTTATGTTTTAAATATGAACCTAATGTACATAATGATCAGTGTTACACCCATCTGTTATGAACAGATAGCATTTGTGGTCATGGTCATAGATAGCAGGGAGAATAAATGAAAACCTGATCTACCTACTGCAGTACTATTTGTCAGGTTCAAGTCCATGTTTGTGTCCATTTGTATATTACATTTTTTCTTTGTCTGTTTTGCTGGGATGTTATGCTTCTTGCCACCATCACAAACACTGGATTATTCCTGGCGCTGGACAAATAATAGCTCCTCTGGACATTAGTAGAATAGACTAATACTGTATTTTTACAAAAGAACTAATGGAAAGTAACTTATTCAACTTTTTATCCGGTCACTGAGATGAACAATATTCGGGTTACACAGAAATCAGATATACAGTACTGTATAAGAAATAGAAGACGGACACAGAGACAGAGGCAGAGAACATCATTTTGACAGGATATCTCTGCAGAGACTCCCCTGTCAGGCTGCTTTAGAGAGCTGGAGAACAGTTTGTTCAGACTGAGACCCTAATCTAACCCAACGATGAGAAGCAATGACGAAACACAAGAATTTACAGTATCAGTATAAAGGCAAAGATGTAGACATTGGGGAGTCAGCAGTCCCTCATGCTTGGAAAGCTGAGCACAACAATGTAATCAGATGGAAAATATGATCTGGATTTAATACTGTGTTCTACATTTGTTTATTTTTAGCATTAGGGGTTTTCAGATATCACAATATGTAGTCCACAAGTAATTAAATAAATTCACTAGATGTAATTAAAGTAGTAACCAGTGCTGACAGTTAAGACAATCTGATGCTTGCAATGCCTAGTAAGGAAAATGAACTTTTAACATGCTGGGATACAACTTTTTTGCTTCTTGCAAATCAAAACTGGTATAAATTTCTATGATGCATACAAAAGACAAAATTGAATGCTCTCTGACAGAGGATGATTTACTTTGATTTATGGTTCTTGGATACACTGAGGGTGTAGCTGAGTGACATAAGAGATGTGCATGAACAGTGAACCACCAATCACAATCCTTCTTTATCATTTAGTTATTCATTCTTTTTGACAAAGAATGTACTCAAGTCTGTATTTTTCCATATTACGACATTAATTAAATTAAATAAGTGTTCCTAATGTCACAGAGCCTGTGAGAATAGAAACCAATTTAAAAAAGCCCAAACAAGCAGGAAAATGCACCGATGTTTAATCTTCACTCTTATTGTGAAATATTACAAGATATTAAGAGGTGCCAGGAATCAGTATAAGATCTGAAGTGATGAACACGGCCTTAGATGTCAAGTTTAAGTAACAGAAAGGGATTAGGAAAGAATGAGAAAAGAGCATGAATCCTGTTTCTATCCTAAGACTAAAATCAAAATCTCTTTACAGTACAAATGCCTTCCAGGAAGATCTATAAAGAAAGAAATATGGCTCTAATTGTCGAGGAATCACACAGCAACAAAGGAGAAAGTTGTACAGTTGTTCGGTTGTGATGTAATCACTGTTATTTTGTCATCTAAACTAAGTCAGATTCACTGTGTGAAATTATAGACCAGAGTACATCATGATGCTGAATGGAGCAGGAATTATGCAATCCTTTTTCTTCCATCAAGGACAATGAACGGTGCATAATACAACATAACAGCTTGGATGGGGATAGAATTGAATAGAAATGAGCATTAAAAAAAAGATAAAAGTGTCGGCGTTATGGTCACAATGTAAATGTATGTGAAGACACATGGAAGAGACGAGGAAAAAGAGAAGACAGCAAAGTGAAGCAGTGCCAGGGGAATAAGAAATGACGTACTGTGTGTTTCAGATAGGGAAGAAGAAGAATAATGAGATGAGAGGAGGAGCAAGAGCAATGACCTTTTTAACATGGAAGGAGAATAATTATATCTGAGAGGACAGAGAGTGACTGAGAGTAGTGTTTTAGTCGTGTAAAAACATTTTCTCATAGCACTTAACATGCTGACCTCCGTGTGGGTCCACGGCTCATCAGCCAGGAGATGTGTTTCACCCACTCACGCTAAGAGGTCATGTTGAGATGAGTGTGCTAAATGAGCTTAAAAAAACAAAAATTGGATGAGCCACCACATTCTGTTCAATGGAACCTGGTAATGTTTTGATCTCTGACATGAACCTCTGTGCAGCGTGTGGTGGCGGTGTACTCTGCTTACTGTGATAAGAACTCATAAGTGCTTCAAACCCCAAACGGTGCTTTTAAAAGTGTTTTTTAATATGATACGGCATTGATTCTCCTCCATGGCTAAAGATACACTGCCTACTGGCTAGCTTCATAAGAACTCTCGCACATTATTCTCTATCCCAACCTTTTATTCCTCTCACAGAAGATGCCCCACTACTGAACTGAAACTGTTTTAATATCATCACCTCAGTTCTGCCCTTCTTATTGAAGTTATCTGTGCAAACCCATCCAGAGTCTCATCTCTGGAGGGTATTTAAGTTAATTTCAGGCACCATGTTTTCTTAAGCTCTTTTTTTTTACTGTACCTGTCTGATAAGATACCACATTAAAACTTAAACTGACTGAACTGTTACTAATCACATTAGAGCTGGTGTTTTTAGTGCTGCTGGTTTTGCTAAAGCCACCTTGTCAAATTAAGGCAGTATTTACGTCAAAGCTATCCACGTCCTGAAACTGAAACTCTTCTTTTTTAGACAGATAATCTTGTGGGGATTTGACGTGCTTTGGATTCTCGGTGAAAGCCAGATCAGTGTAATGACACTCACTCTTCAGATTTGGTTGACTTGACTGAGCCTCTACAGTGCGTCTGTGGTTGTGAAACAGTGACCTGATCATTCTGAAGCCACCATTCTTTGCGTGGTTGGTCATATTATGATTTAAATGCAACGTCTGTCAGACTCACGTGAACAGTGTACGGTTCTGAAGTGACTCACATCCACAGAATTAGAAGACGTATATGCTGTGTTTACATATGGGTCTTGCCAGGTCCCACCTCCTCCATTGCAGAATTGCGACCTATCGCATCTCAATGATGTAAAAGTTGGATGAAATTCATATTGAAGTCACATTACAAATCAAATTTAAGACCACATATGAAAGAGGCCTGGGTCTGATTTGAAAAAAAGGGAAAAAAAAAGGTGTTTGCTGTTCAGACTGTCATAAAATAATGACAAATGGACAGATTTGGGCCACTTTTGCCTGCAGTGTGAACGTAGCCTTAGAGTATTTGTATTTTTTATCAAAAAAGTGTTTTTAAATGACAGCACATAAATCAGTTTTTAGCTACAGTTGGCAGTTTCCCACAGTCTCCAAAATCCTAGTTGAAACTGGTTCAAAACAACAATCCTCACTTAATGAAACCAGTCTTAAAAAAAATGAGAAGGATAAAGAGAAACATTGCAGATGGAGGCTATTGTGCTGAATATAGGGTACTAATTTTTTTCATATTTAGGCAAAAGGGCTCATTGAGAGATAGACTTTTGTTTTATTAAGTCACACAGAAAAAGAAAAGGAAAAAATAATCTTCTAACAAGTGATTGAAAGGATAACTATTCATTCAAGCTTTACAATAACAAAGTGATGTTTTTGTATCTGAATATTAAAATAACTGTGCAATGCAGAGTTAGTTTAGTCTTCCATATATAGTTACAATTGAACAATAAGTTGTCATTCAGTATACTCATGTGCAGGAACATTGATGGATGCGGAGGAGAAAAACTGGTCTAAACTGTTTGGCTGTGAAGGTTAGAGCAGTCAGACTTTCTATTAAGACAAATGGACTGAATGTTGAAGATGGTGAATAATTTACAACACTGAAAACGAACACCCACATTAAGATAGAGACAAGGCTGTTGTCTGGTTCCTGTCTTTCTAAGTTGAGTTAGGATGATGGACCTTGTCTGGTCTCTCCTGTAATTGACTTTATGTGAAGTGAATTATTTATGAGACTCATGCTTGCCAACAGCATACGTGCAACATTAACAGGATTCCCACAGGGTCTTAAAAAGTCTTAAAAGTCTTGAATTTCCAAATCTGCATTTAATGCCCTAAAAAGTCTTTAAAAGGTATTACATTTGATATGGTAGGTCTTAAGTTGTGTTGCCATAAACCTGTTCACTGTATTGTGTTTAAATGTGTCTGTTAAATGTCCAAGCTGCAATGAAAGTAACGTTAGTTAACTCAGTTCCACCCATTCCAACCCTACAATTTATACTGAAATTAGGAATCAATTATTGCTAACTTTGCAGCCTCCGGTGAGAAATGACTCGGAACGATGGGAATCAAGGCGTTGGAGTACATAAATACATTTTCCATTTCCATTCAATTCTATTCTAAGTAGTCTTAAAAAGGTCTTAAATTTAACTTGTAGAAACCTGTAGGATTAAATTAATGGATGTGATGTTTCAGTTTATAACAACATTTCAGTTAGTTAAATGTGTTATGGCGCATATTTTTGATACTGAAGTTTCTCCTAATATATTCTGTAGTGATTTTGGCCTTTAATTTTAATTTTAGCTGTATTGAACTGAAGTTTCTAACCAAGTTTAGATTGGATTTTCAATTTCAATTAAAAAAAATGCCAAGACCTGCATTTTCATGTGTTTGTGTTATTGCATGGAGTTACCGGTTATCTAACATTATTCTGTTTTCCAAAAAAACGATCTAGACAATATAGAATAGAATACTTGATGAAGAGGCTTTAGCTGAGTTTGACATCCTTAATTTAAATGATCTATGAGACAGCTGAACTTAAGCAGTACTAAGCCATATACAAGTAACAGCCCATGAAATTAGATGTGTCAAGCTCATGTTATTCCTAACAGATGGACTTACAGATGTAATGGTGGGTTGTGTGGAATGTAAGCAAAAACATAAAAAGACATACATAAACAGATATGTGTGTGCTCACACATGTACGTTGGACAGACATGTTCTCTGTGTTAAGGCGGATAGTAGACTGTAATTTCTATGTGTCTGGATTTGTCTTCTGTTCCGCCATGGAAAGCAAACAAGTGGTTGTTAAGTGCATTGGATAAACAGTAAACATCTGTTAGGATTTATGGAAGAGGATGGGAAGGAGATGGGCATATAATACCGCGTTAGAGGCGACCCGTAACCTGTGTTTTTTACAACCTTCTACCGGGGAAAATGCACTGGAATGGCAGTCAAACCCACCTGTGAACTCATACTAGATCGATGTACTCCCAGTTCAGCGCTCCGACGTCACATAGCCTGCGAAATAACAATGGCGGCCCCCACGGATGCGGTGTTTATGCAAATAGTATTGCTCTAACATTATTTATCCGCAAATGTTATGCATAATCAGCAGCTACTCTAGCGTTAGCTAGTTTTCAGTCAATTGAGTGCAAGAATAAATTGATACCAAATACGTATCCAAATATACAAATAACGTAACATAAATGGTATAACAGCTTCTCTTGCCTTATGCGCCGTTTTTCCTCCTCTGTTTCCCTCAGATAAACAAGGACCAAGCACCTCTGGCAATAGAAATGATTGTAAATGAGTATAAGCCTCGTACGGTCCGCCACGCTGGTTTGTTTACATATAACTACCACAATGCTTGCGCTCAGGCAGTTTGACATGACTTGCCTGGAACACTACAAAGTTGTGAGTTGTGACTTGAAGTCATGACTTAGAGGCTCAAAGACCTGTCTGGAACGCAGCATAATTATGTCTTTCCGTATTATAATTATCCATCTGTAGTGTATTCTTTATATCAGTCTTTTCTTTAGATTCAGATTCTTTATTTGTCATTTAGACATCTCCATCATAGATGTCACGTAAAAACGAAATGACGATGCATTGGTCTCAAAAAACACACAGATAAAACACTTGTCGACAAAATAAAATACACTTGTAGAGAGAATAAAGTAGTCATTATCCATAAATAAATAATGCACATTATAAAATCTGTGATAAGAATTTTAAAAACTATCCTAGTTCCATGTTAAAAAGCATTGCACTGAATATGGCCCAAATTGGCAGGTAGAGTCAATATTGTACAATGTGGTTGAAATCCCCTCAGTATATTGCACTGTTATGTGTGTTACCTGATGTTTCAGACATTTCACAGTGATCAGCCTTAGGAACCCACTTAGAACCGGTCAAACAAAGGTGACATACAGTATTTGCAGCAGACTGATCTAGAGTATTTGCAAGGTTGTGACATTTTTACATCTGCCCAGCTCCTCATTTGTCTTCCCTATGGTCCTCTTGGCTCTCTCGGCTCTGTGCCTCTGAATCCCTTATTACTCCTTTATGACTCTGTCTCTCTTCGTCCGTCACTGCATTAGTTTATTTTTATCTTTCCTCTTGTCTGTCTCTCTCTTTTCTCTATGTCTCCATGACAAGCTGACCTTTTTAAGCCAACCAGTGCTTCAACACCATCAGCTAAATGAGGAGCAACACAATATTATAATAATAGTTCACAATAATACCTTCTGTTCCTCATACTGCAATCACACTCTTTGCACCAGGTAGTGTCAGAGCAGAGCCGGAGGGGTCTGAATGCACTGACCTGCTAACAATCACTCCATTGTTACAGCTAACTACCCAGAGGCTTAAATAAAAATGTGCTTTCCTGTGTTTATCCTACCAGTGCTACTGTTGATGCCTTTAATTATAACACACCAGTACTCTGTCTATAATAGGTGTTCACTGTCACATTTATTTAATAGAAAAACCACCACAAAGTGTCTTATGAAGCTGTTGGGCTGTGACATGCTGCTACAAAGGCTCCAGTGCACCTTTACAAGTATTATAACTCTACTGGTGTGATGAATACCTATAAGATAATACCTCATAAGGTGTTTGGTGATTGGTCTGAGATTGTCCTTTACATGGTTTCTATGCATTCTGAAGCCCCTTATGCCCAGTTGCCACTGCTCTGTCTGTGTTGCCATGGTAATGCTAAGTGATGCTTGTAGCAATATGCACATTCTATATATCGACATAACCAGAAAAAGGTCAGCTACAAGCTCAACAAAACTAATTTTCAGAAAACAGAACACAATTCAAACAACAAGCACTTCAATGTGCAAATATCTAAAACTAGTTAAAAGTCTTGTGACCAGCGTATGTTATGAATAATTTCAGAAAACAAAAGACCAATGCGACAAAGTGTGCACCGCTAAGCTAACACTAAGCAGATCTAACAGTACAAGTATTATTTCTTTACCGCTAAAACTCACTGAATGAGCCAAAAAACTGCAAAAATGAGGGCATTATAAAGAGAGGTAATTATGAATTATGGCTCCATTGAAATTATTCCAATTAGAAACAAAGGGTCTCGGGCTTAACAGGTTATTAAAGAGTATAAGAAGTCTGAAAGTTGTACAAAGTGACAGATGCACACAAGTATTGCGTGGCTTTTGTGGGTACAATGACAGTTTAAAAGCGACAAAAATACTGGGAAATGCACATATCACACACAGAGGTTGGGAGTTACTGTAAACTACAGCAAGCAGATATTGCCATTGTAATAATGTGCAAATAAGTCTTGTCAAAAAACATCTACATCCTAATTCAAAAAAGACCAATAGTGTCTTTTAAAGCTGGTGTTACCTGCACAAAACTCACCTCTGTTTCAGTGCCTCTCTCCGTATTGTTCTGTTTCTCCGAATCTGCAGGTTTGTGATGCTTGATTCATATTTAGTTAATGTTTAATGATGTATGGTGTAAAAACTGAAATCAGATGTTGTAGGGATCAGGTCAGTATATGTGTGATCTCTAAGTTTAAAATAATTACAGTAAATATAAAAAGTGCTGATGAGCAGACTGCCCAGTTCCATGTCCGTACAGTATCTTCTTATTATCTCACAGTGTAACAAATGCAGAATACACAACATTGATGACCCTCTGATCCTCACTTTTAATGAAGCTACTGTTTGTGTGTCTTGTGTGTCAAGTTTAGAGATGTTGTGACACCAAGCAGAACATCAGTACTAATGCTTTTGCAAAATCACAGATATTTTCAGCCACACAAGCATCATTTTCAGACATTAGTCAGAGATTAATCAAATGTTTCAGATCTGCCTGAATTACCTTAATAATGACGGACGTTTCTGTAGATGGTGTCAGAGATGTGAAATTATGTTGAAATTTGTGTGTGCACATCCCCTCTCATTAAACACACACACAATCGGAGGGTTTTTGCAGAAATCTTCTATGCATTAGCACTCAAAGACCCAAACAGCCACTGGCAACCACTATATCTCTACTGATATAAAATGTTTAATACCTGTTAACCATTAATCCTATCAATACATGTAAATAATTGGTGTAAAATGCAGTTTGTCATCTGTTCATGGTCAGCAGATATGACCCATTTGGACGTTCAGAGGCTCCGTAGTGAATATGGAAACACCGTCATCTTCTACAACATTGATTCACCAGTAAAACCCACGGAGTTGGATCAGTGACAGAGGATGGACACACTTGTTTTTAGGTTCAGTTAATTATACATTTTACTGAAAAAGTCACTTTTTTTCCAGTTTTCTTAGTTTTTGATATAATGACCCTGAACTTTATACTGAGCTTTTATGAACATCTACATAATCAGTGAATTAAATCTAGGAAAATACCCGATTTTCACTGAAAAAAAAAATACACAGGAAAATATTATAATAAATGGTAATAAATCACTTAAGAAAGGTTAAATAGAGAGAAACATTTATTTGGGAACTGCCACAAAAGTAGCATTGGGTCTTTATGGGTTAATTGGTGTAATCCATTCTTTTTGGATTCAGCCCATACATTTTCAGTCAAGATTGTTTTCTTCTGACACTGCAATTAAGTATGTCAAAATAATTGGTAATATCTACATCTTTATTTATTTATTTATTTATTTTTTATTCTGGTGGCTGCTCCGTCAAATGGGGTAAATAGACCATGTAGGCAGAATGGCCCCCTCTGGGTCCTTCAGTGCAGGGCCAGAACATTCAGCCCAGTCCAGTTCTCTGGGGTAACGCCACACACTGCATCCACTTTTGGAGAGTATGGTGACGAATTACTCATGTGACCACTTCTCATCACTTCTCCACATCTCTGTAGACCAGTTGATGATTTCTGCACCGGTGAACTCTTGCATGTGCATCCATCTTTGTAATGAGGGGGTTTATGCACTGCATCCCTCCACTCTGTGAAAGTGTTGACAGACTGTTCTTGTTGACACAGTATCACTGTCATCAGATGTGTGCTGTCGACCACATTTTCTGACCTCTCTGCTGATGTTTCTCCCATAGACGTAATCACTATTCCTGTTGAAACACTTGTCTGGTGAGAAGTCCTTGTGACTGATTGTCTCACCATCCATGCCCCAACAGTGAACTCTCTTTCAAAGCCACTTAGATCTCCTCCTCTTGTCACCTTGATCTGAAATCAGAATTATCCGGGCCTCCTCAAAATTTTTATATGTGACAGGGGAGATTTGATATTAATTGCTTTTTGTACCGTGTGGTGCATTTATGTGGAAGTATTTGCATTTGGTTTGCTCAGTTATTCCAGTTTTTCCTTTAATAGTCACCCAGCTGTGTAAATGGGCCGACATCGTTTATGTAGACACACACTTGACTTCATCTGACACACATTTCCACTATATGGAATATAGTATTTCACTATAACACTAACTACAGGGTGTCCATTAAGTCTCTTTACAATTTAACAAATGTATTACAAAAGCAAATTAATAGACAAATCTGTGGAAATTATTATAAAATGAAAAGTAGATATTGAAGGTTTTTTTTTTCCTCATTTAATATACCCCTATATGGACACCATTAGTCGCACAAAGAACATCAACACTGAATTTGTTTCCATGGCTGTATCATAGAATCATCAATGGTGTCAATGGCATCAGTGATCTTTTCCTTCAGGTCGTTGATGTCCCGTATCCTCATTCGAAACACGATATCTTTAACATAACCCCATAGAAAGACATCCAGGGCAGTGATATCTAGAGAATGACGTTGCCAGGGAATTGGACCATCCCTTCCAATCCACTGGTCTGGAAATGTTTGATTTAGGAACCCACCAACATGCAGTCCCCAATGAGGTGGTGCACCATCTACCTGGAAAATGGTGATTGGTTGAAGGTCATCTGGGTGTGGTGCCTCATATTCAGTCAAAAGGTCACGGTCAACATTTGCAGTAATTGATCTCTCATTGAAGAAAAATGGACCAGTGATTCAACTACACATAATCCCACACTAACCACTGCGTACATAGAACAAATCTGATTAACATATCTCATCAATTGCTTTTGTGATACATTTTTTAAATGTAAAGAGACCTTCTGGACACCCTGTGTAACCTGTTGGAACTTATATGAGTGGTCTGTCCAAACTGTATGTCGGCGTCTCCTGCAGCATAAACAGTCTCATTATTTTATGTTGCATTACATGAACTGAAGCTATGAAACAGGAGGGACATCAGATAGTCGTCTCCATAACAGGTCATTGAAACCTTCACAGCTGTAATTGTTTTTTCTTAAAAACACATACCAGTTTTTGAGTGAGCAGACATTTCCTTCCTCAATTTTTGTTTTCACACGTATGGTGAATTTGCTGTTATTGGATTATTGACATCTTAATAAACTTGGCATTACACAAGTAAGGATCAAGAAATAATCACAGTTCAACCAAAAAGGATAAAAGCTGAAAAGGTCAGAAAGGATAAAAGAAGAACAGTTAGTAATCATTATGGACAAAAGATTTAAAACATTTATAAATGGTGGAGTACATGTTTAAATTTGTACAAATGTACTGATCTGTTGCTCTGTGGTTAATATGGTTAAACAATGCATAAAATAAAGGAATTGAATCTGTAAAAACAGGTAACACTGTCCAAACCCATGTTATATGTGTTAAATATTCATTTTGCGTACACTGTAGGTCTAGTGAAGCAAAAAGTACATTATTTCTGTCTGAAATGTACTTTTGTAATCTAGTTATATAAAATATAAAGTTGAGTGCTTGAGTTTTATTTAGCATGACATTGAAGCACTTTATTCAAGTGCTCATACATCAAAAATCTCTGCGTTAAAGTATCCTACTGGAGTAAACGTGCTTAGCGATTTCCACTGCTAGGTTAAATAGCTGTAATACAAATTTAACACCAAATGCCCATAAACTACATCATCCTTACACTTGAAAGAGAGTTGTCATGGAGCAGACTTGTGAGGCCAGTTTTTTTTGCTAAACCCACATTTCCCAAACTGTTTATGGCTTTGCTTAGACAGGTAATTGAGCGCGCTCCCTGCAGACAGGGCTAGCACCTCTGAACCGCTCCTGTCAAACGCATCGCTGACCACAGTTACTCTATTTCTCCTTAGCACTACTGTTCTCATTTCTTACTCCCGTTATTGGCCACTCTCTCCCTGGCACCCTCTTTGTCTCTTCCAAAAATACATCTGCAATAACAGAGTAACAGAGAAAGGTTCCCCCTTGGGTTTTATTATGCAGTGTTTGACCCTAAAAGGTCTTTGACAAGCATAGCAGAATACATCTTTGTTGACAGGAGAAGCAGCTAAAATGTTACCTTAAAGACAGAAGGGCTAATTTGCATGACACACAGGGTAGTCCTCTTCCCTAACCACTGGAGGCTGTGCTCTCAGAGGTACACATAGGACAAACTGTATGCGCTCAGACATGCAGGCACTTCTACCAGCTTGTACTCTGAGTACATCTCTTGCAAACTGACACAGAAAATGTACATACTGTACAAGGCACATGTGACAACAATAAACACACACAATGACACGAGCAGTAATGTACACACAGATGCTTTCATACATGAACAACCAACCGAGCACAAATAGAGTGAACATGTCCACCCTTAAAATAGATTCCCTCCTCCATGCCGCTTTTCTCTCACAGTGAAACGTGCAGTAGAATATGAATGAAATCCCTTCAGTGCGATGGGTTTCTTCCGCACGCAGCTGCCGCAGCACCAGCCATGCTTTATTAATTCAAACATTTTTATTTCTTTCACGGTCACACTTTCATATATAAATATATCTGACAAAAATCCTCTCAGTCACTTGAGGTACATATATTTTATGACGCAATGCTAATTACTTACATATTTGACGAAAGGCATATTAAGATTGGATTTTAACCCATAAAGACCCAAACAGCCACTGGCGACCTAAAGCATCTACTGATCTAAAATGTTTGATAACTTCTGAACCACTAAACTTATCAATACATTGAAATAATTGGTGTAAAATACAGTTTGTCATCTTTTCATGGTCATCAGATATGACCCATTTGGACATTCAAAGGCTCCGTAGTTACCATGGA
>JAPQRQ010000022.1:12980431-12993358 GCA_037367365.1 Apogon talboti | reverse complement strand
TCTGTACTCCTCCTTGGCCCTCTGTTGGTATTTTGACTTCTGCTGTTGTGCCCTCCTGCTCTGCTTTGTCTGTCAAAGCACTCTGTAAACTCAGTTTTTAAAGATGCTACACAAATAAAGTATTATTTATTTATTATTATTTATTATGCAGCCTCAGTTATTTACTGTGGGACAAACTGATGTTGGAAAAGATTAGACAGTTGAAAACTTTATTAAATCTGACTTACATACATGCCTGAACATCTGCAAAGCCCCATTAGTGTTTCAGGTAGAAATTATATTACAGTTGGACTAACAGACACAGTGTTAGATCTTGAAAACCAGTAGGAATCACCCATTTTTGACAGTATCGTCTCTATTCCTTTTACCTCTATTTTTCTCTCTTCTTCACTTTATTTCTCTTCCTACAGGACACATCAGTGCAGGAGGAGGTGGAGATGATGGTCGAGTCCTTATTGGATGTTCTCCTGCAGACCCTACTGTCGATAATGAGCAAGAGTCAATCGCAGGAGGCGGTAAGGGGTCAACGCTGTCCGCAGTGCACCGCGGAGATCACCGTTAGTAACTAACAATACGACTACTACTATCACTACTTCACCTCCTGCCGCCCCTCATTTTTTATTTATCCGCAAATCCTTGGACTGGGCAGTATTTACTCTCTTCATTATAGTTTATTTAAGTGTTACAGTATTGTATTGCACATACTGTAATTTAATGGTTAACATTTTACTTCTAAATTAACAGATAATTATCAAAGCGTGGTATCAAAATACATTAAATAAACAAACAAAAAAGGATAATTTTGGTCTAAAAAACACACACAACCAGTTTGAATAGTTTTGAATGTGAAAATTAAGTTTATCAATGATACTTAAATGTGTGAAATAATGTAACAATCACTACAGTATGCCTTTGGTTCATACTGCCCACTCTTACTCCATCTGATCCTTGACATTTTGTCACATTTTGTTAGCTTTATCACTACACAGCTCTCAGTTCTGCTACCTGCTCATCTTTTTCTCTCTTTGCATGTTTGCATGCCCTAAATAATTCTTATTAAAAGTCATATCTTTATCTTTATTCTATTCATTTCTGCAGAAAAGCTTTGATTGTACATATTTTTATTATTCTGAAGTGAGCTATAATTCAGTCTCTTAATATAGTTGCTGTTTAATCTAAGCAACTGTTTCATATTCATCATCCTTCACATTCAGTGTTTGGCTCAATCCCAATCCAGTTTCCAAAAACTGCCCTGTCTAAGTAGTCTCCGCACACGTCCTCACTTAAATTAATTCACAGCCTCCAATTTGATAAACATTACATTAGTGACTTATACTTATACACAGAGGTGTATCATAATAGAGTGACACTGAGAGATTGGGAAAGAGCCTTTTCTGTCCCACTGCCTTTAACTGATTGTTCCGTCACTTCTAACTGCTTCCATATGATTGGCTCACATGTCTGTCCGTGACTTCCTATTGGCAGGGGGAGTATGTGTCCTGCCTCCTATCGCTCCTACGTCAGATGACAGATATCCACTTTCAACATCTGATGGAAAACTTTCAGAGCAAAGAGGAGCTCAAGGTACAAACTAATGTCCTGAGTTCTGCTTTGAAAAAAATCCACAAAGACAGTAAAACAGATTATATCATGTTACTCATTTCCAACGTAAAATGTCTGGATATTGTTTGAGAAATACTGACACTCATCTCTGATCTCTTCTCTCTCTTTAGGAGTTTCTGCTGAAGATCTTGTGTGTGTTTAGAAATCTGATGAAGCTGAGTATTTTCCCACGTGACTGGAACATCATGAGGCTCCTGACCAGCAAGTAAGACTCACAAACAACCATGTCTGATGGAAAGTATGCATACTTATATACATCCATAAGGGTATGGTCACCTTGGACACCTTTGGTTGAACTCTATAACAATTCACCTTCTGTTTCTTCTCAACATTTGGCTACAGTTGATGTGACCTGTAATTCTTCCTGTAATCCACCATTTTGAATGTATTGGCTCATGTATCGTGGTTTCCCGTATTTTATCAGTTACCTGAATTCCAGTAATTTATCCGGTTAAAGGTCATGGTGACCTTGTTCCTGTCTCTGAACCTGTGTGCATATGATTTATATAAAAATGATGGTTCATGTAAAAATCCAGAAAGACTAACTTTGACTTATCCTTCCAACATCACATCTCACTCTACTGATATGTGTACAAAAACAAAATGGTAACAGACTCAGAGGCGGACCGTTACCTGTTGTAAAGTGAGACATTCTCATTGTGTTTCTTCTCTACAGCATCATCCTGACCACAGCCCAGTACCTTTCTCCTGCTCTGCACAAGAACTTCACAGAAGCTGACTTTGACTTTAAGGTACAGACACACACACACACACACCTACACACACACACACACACACACACACACACACACACACACACACACACAAACCATAAACTGAATCTGTGTTAATTAGGGTTATCATCAGTAACTAATAGGTTTTTCTGACCAGTGAGGTTTGGAGAATCCCTTTGCTCGCCGTGGTTTATAGGCTGCCTTGTGAAATAATTTTCAGTTCAGTTTTTATTAAGATCAAACAGTCAGATAGATATAGAAACAACAACACATAACAATACTGTTCTTTTTTTTTGTACTTCCAAACACCCCATTTAAAACACACCTCTGTCTTTACTCTATAAGAAAACACACTGTAATATACCTGTACACTCATTTATAAAGCACTTTTAGAACACTCTGCTAAAACCACTGACTGGAATCAGTATTTGAAATGATACCTGTAAATGTTTTACATTGATTAACAGCTTTAAAGGCCTGTTTACAGTCATCTCTACTTGACTTTGAATATTATTTATTCCTGTGTGATTAAGTTCTTTAATTCTGTATGTTTGATTGTTTATTGCTCACACTATCCAGGCTGACATTGTAAATGATAATAAAAAATAAATAAATAAAAGAAGGTTAAATATATACAATAAAAACCCACAAAAAACCCAAAACAAAACAAAGAAGAATCCAGAAGTTGAAAAGGCTCCTCTCTGGTCATTTAATAGTCTGACTGCACTGAGAACAAATATGTGTTTATAACAGTGGCTCCTAATCTTTAACATTAAGTAGTGTGAGCCTGAAGTAGAGCAGTGAACTCTGGGTAAAAACTATGATCACTGTCTGAAAGCACAATTAGAGCGTGAAGTAAAAAATGTTTGTCAAACATATATGATCTTCTTACTCTTTCTCACAATGCCACTGAGTGTATTTTTATATTTCACACTGATTTTACCAAACAAGGAGAAAGACAGTTAGTTTGTAGGATTATAGAACAAGTCTGTCCAAGTCCTATTTACATTCAATGATCACTGATTCTATTTGGGTACCCCAAGTTCCTCACACGATTCGAAGACATGCACCTTAACCCTTAAACACCCAAAAGCATCTACTGATATAAAATGTTTAAGAAGTACTGAACCACTAACCCTATCAATATATGGAAATAATTCATGTAAAATGCAGTTTCTCAGCATTTCAGCAGTATCAGATATCCATTTCAGATGTATGCATAGTCTTTGTAGTGAACATGGGAACATCATCATCTTCCACAACATTGGTTCATGTATTCTGACAAATGTCAATGGTTATAGAGACACTTGTTTTTATGTAGAATTAATGATATACTTTGCTGAAAAAAATTATGTTTCCTTCCATTTCGTCTGTTTTTATATATTAACCGTGCTTTTATAAACACCTACATATTCAATAAATTAAATATAGGAAAATACCTGATTTTCACTGAAAAAATGCATTAGATAATACTAGCATAAATGGTGTAAAATCACTTGGTAATGGTTAAATGTAGAGAATAACCATTTGGAAGTCATCACAAAAATAGGTCTGGGTCTTTATGGGTTGATATATTAAATGGGCGATCTAATGTACGTACATATAAGAATATATATGAATATGGCAGTGAAGGGTTGTTTATCTGTGTATGTCAGCTCTGTGATGAACTACGACACATCTAAGGTGTATCTGTCCCACCTTCGCCCATCGGTGCCAGGATGGGCTCCAGTATCCTTGTAACACTCTCAAGGCTTAAGCAATTCATTAAAACAAAGGAATCAATGATCGCTGATTATGTTAATATAGCATCATTGTTCTTTATTCGCATTCAGTGAGAAAAAGCTTCAAGCTCTCTCAGAACCAGACAGCAATGAACTCTGTGTATCAAAGTGAAGATTGTTTTGTTCTTGGGGTTTGCCGTCAGGAGTGAAAACAATAGATCATCATGAATCAGTAGAACTCTTATGATGTCTCTAAACTAATTTTCCCACATAAAAAATGTACAGAGGGAAAAACACTGTGCGAAGGCATTACTGATGCTTTCATCTGTTTGTGTGATCAGGTGTGGAACTCCTACTTCAGTCTGGCAGTGCTGTACATCAATCAGCCCAGTTTACAGCTGGAAAACCTGAGTCCTGCAAAGAGGAAGAAAGTCCTAGACAAGTAAGAAAACACACAAATGAAGGTAGATTTTTTTGGTGGTTTGTGAAGAAGGGACACATTGAGCCAAGGGCAGGGGTTCTTAGTAAAGGAAATGTTGAGCATCAAATGCTTCATTTCTTGCACTTGTGGTTATTTTTAATGCACTCCTTATATATGTCTGTATCAGTTTACGCTATCTTCATATATGTAAAGGAAAATACCACATTCAATATGCATCTGATATCTACTCACATTAATGATTTACCAAGTCATGATTTTATAATCCTCTGGACCTTGTAACGGTTCACATTTGCTTCAGCAGGATTTTTGACATTCAAAGCATCACACATACAATATCTATGTTTTACAATTTTAGGAAAACTGAAGCTGACTGAACACTAGAATCGGCCTATATTACATTATGGCAATAGTGAAGAGAAGTGCCTACGATTTTAGTGTGCCCCTTCAGACAAGAAAACTCACAGTTCATCATAAAGACAGTAAAGTATCAGGTAGTTTAGTGTGGAAACAGCTGAGTGGACTGCATCTCTATCTATACATGATATTTGTCACCAACATCAAAACTGTTGTTACTTCATTAATTTCACCTCGATCTTTAAGAACAAGTTGGAAAAGTATTAAAAGAAGGGAAATTCCCTACAAGTCTGGTCCTATTTATTCTGCAGACTTCACTTCACCTGACTTTGTTTGGTGTGTGGTCTTGCTATTTACATATTTTCATACTCTGATACTTCCACATTTTTACAACAAACTGCAACTTTCTTGACTTGTAAAATTATCTTTTGTACTGTATGTGTAAATTATTGCATATTTCAAATGGGACTGAAAAAGTATTGTCTCTCGGTATGGACTGTTAAACATTTTTCCCCTCAATAAAGTCACAATAAAGTCCTATGGGGCACAACCAGACGAGGTGAGACTTCATCTCTTGTGAAAAAATAATGAAATACATCAGAGAATGAGACCTTTGTTTCACAAAATATTCATAGCTTGAATGATGTCATAATTCATATTTCTGTTAAAAAAAAAAAGACCCACTGCTGAAGAAAAAAGACAACATTATGAGTAACAGTGTAAAAAGTTATAGTAGTTTTCAGAAATAAAATCTTTTTTATTTGGGGACAACAAATGCACATGGTCTTGAGGGGGGCAAATCCACTGCATCTCCTCGACATTTATGCCCATTCACACACATTAATTTCCAAAAAGAACAGAGTATTTGACACATTTCCTTTTTCTCTCTCACGTTCACACTCAGTAATACCTGTTTGCATAGATCTGCATTCACATCCTCTACAGACACACACACACATGCACTCATTCAGACACAACTTCATTCCTATAATTGTTGTCCTTACTCTGTGTATCATCTGAAGCTAAAAAGCTCAGAGTGTGAAGCTGAAAGAGCCCATTTCCCTCTTTGAAGTGTTGTACCACCACAAACTTGGCGACCTACTTTATGAATCCTACAGGAACACTTTTTTACTCAAGGAAAGCTCATTTCCTTTTCTAATAGGCCTTTTCCACCAAGCAATCCCAGAAACAAGGGGGCCCTAGACACTAAACTCAGGAACTACTTCAGGCGCTAAAAGTTCTTCCAGCTTCTTTTGAGTTTCCAGGTTTTTTGAATTGTTAAAACTAGACTGATAGGGATTAAAACGTCATCAGTTTAAGTGAGATGCAATAACACAGTAGGGCTGATGTACTTCTGGTTATTTTGCTGCTTTAAAGCCTCTCAAAAACATCCTCTTATTTAATATTTTCTGGCTTTTTTTAGTACTTCTAATGTCATTAGTTTCTAAAAAATGTGTCATTCTAACACACAGACTTTAGAGTGTTTCAGTTGTGTTACTTTTGGTTTCTTGGTTGCACTTATGCTCATATCAGTCAGGAAGGCCAGCCTTAAATTAAAGTGAAGCCTACTGTCCACATGGTGTAATGTCTGGAATGGTCCTCGTAAAAAATAAATGTATAATACCACCATGAACACAACATGACAATGAATTTAACAGTGAAACAAAACAACACATCAAAATGATCAAACAGCAGAACATCAGCATTTCTCTGGATTCTTACAAAGTCTGAAATGTGATTGTCCTAATTTAAAGCCTTCATTATCCCTTAAAATTGATTATTAATCTTTAAATCTCACCCCAAGGTTTTTTTTGGTTTTTTTTTTTTAAATCCATAGACACAATAACTGATATTGCTATATTAGTTTTGGAAATTCTTGCAGAATTTATAAAATTTGTGATTAGTATTTAGCATTTTAGCACAAAGGATATGGGATTAAGTGGAGCCACCATCAATTATTCATGCATGGAGGCGTTCAAGTATGAGCTCTAGTAGCTTGAACATCAGCATCAGAAACATTAGTTATGAAGAAATGTAAACGTAACATTAGCTGGATTTCCACATGATTATGACTAGTTCAAGGCAACAACTCTGAGGGCCATTCAACTGTTACTTTTGTGAATGTAAGGTCTTAAATTTAATCGAAGCCATCATAAATTAGCTTCCTCCAACCTGCAGATACCCTGGAACATTCACAGTATTTAGGACTGCTGTTTACTTAAGTGCTTACTCTACTACATCATTACACCATGATTGAGTTTTTGCGCTGAGCACCTTGAAGGAGGCTGGAATCAGCAATAGCTTCATGTTTGATTTACACTTCTGCATTAAGAGTCTTCTACCAGGAATCAGAGATTCATATTCAGAGACGAGATGAGAACACACTATGGATCTGCTTTGATATTTGTTTCTTGTTTGATGATCACTTTCTCATACAGGCTCTGTGTGGGCTTTTCAGTATTTTTCAGTACTATAACTTGTATCGTGCAGACTGGCTTATTTGCATGTCAGTTGCAGTTTCTGTTTATAAAAACCATGCTATAACATAAGAAAGGAACTACAAAACTCTCTAAATATAATCTGCTCCTCTAGCGCATTTAGATATCAAGTATTTGGACTAATGTTTGGAATCCTGCAGGTATGGTGACATGAGAGTGATGATGACCTATGAACTGTTCAGCATGTGGCAGAACCTGGGTGAGGCTTTCTCTACACCTGTTCACATAGTAGTGTACTGTAGTACTGCATGTACATCTAATCTGAGTGTTAAACACGGATGAATACGTGTGTGCTGGTTTTAGGTGAGAACAAAATCCATTTTATCCCGGGTATGATCGGTCCGTTCTTGGGAGTGACTCTGGTCCCTCAGGTGGAGGTACGAAACATCATGATCCCCATCTTCCACGACATGATGGACTGGGAGCAACGCAAGAATGGAAACTTCAAACAGGTGCTCAAACGCACCCGTGCATACGTACAGATCTGAAACATCACTTATGTTTACCATAAAGTCTAATAGTAAAGCCTTCTGTGTGTTCAGGTGGAGGCGGAGCTGATCGATAAGCTGGACAGTTTGGTCTCTGAGGGGAAAGGTGATGAAAACTACAGGGAACTCTTCAGTTTGCTGTAAGAAAAACACAAACAAGACAAACACAATGATTCTGTAATTCTCCACAGAAGCCTCTCTCTCTCTCTCTCTCTCTCTCTCTCTCTCTCTCTCCTCCTGTTTCTCTCAAACTCGTCTCTCACCGGTTTGACGCCTTCTGTCCTTCTCTCTTCCCTGGTGATAGACATTAACTCGTTTTTCCGTCCTAACACTGTTGTTGTGTGTTTGCTTTGCTTTGCTTTGTGCTGCGGGACTAGAACCCAGCTGTTTGGGCCCTACCCCAGGTACGACTTCGCTTTTACATAAAGGCCTGGTATTTGGCTGCTGTTAGTTCTTCTCTCTGCTAACACGATGAAGGTTGGATTTGGGTGTGATTTAAAAAAAACTGCAGACTTGATGATAAAACCATGAACTCCACATTTCAGAAAAATCTAAATCCACAACAAACATATTAAAAAAAACTGTTCATGCACTTTATTTTAAGAAGAGTGTAAGCTCTTTAATACCGCACATACAATCTTTACATCTTTACTTTATGCATAAACTATGAAGGTATTTTGGAATAATAATTAAGGGAAACATAACTTTACTCTTTGTACTTATAAACTACCTAACTTGTGTTTTGTGTCTAATTTCTTATTACTCTTTATAACATTAATCACTACTGTTTGTCCATGTGCCAAAAATGTTTTTTCATACAATGTGCATTTCCTTGTACATTTCAGCCTATTTTTACAGCCTTTAGCAAGCTTTTTCAGTCTTTATTGGACCAATATATACCTCTATTTTTAGAACTTAAAATCTTTTAAGGTTTTCCTAGTTAAAGTTTCAGTCTTTACATATCGCATGTTGGATTTGTGGCCATTTTGACTAAATGTCTTCCCATTTTGTTTGAAGTTTGTTAGAGAAAATCGAGCAGGAGACATGGAGAGAAACAGGGATTTCCTTTGTTACTTCGGTCACTCGGCTGATGGAGCGACTGCTGGATTACAGGTAATAAACCCAGAGGACTTTCTACGCACTTACACAACTTATATTAAGGCATTTAAATGGAAAATATGAAAAATATATGAAGTCATTTTCAGTAATTCAACACCTTGTCATTCTCATAGGATTAAACATTGATAACTATCCTGACAGTTTAACTACATCTCCCATAAGGCTTTTAAAGTAGAGCAGATTTGGAGGAACTATCTAATAATGTATTGGCCACCACTTTTTCTAACTCCATGGGCACAAACATGAAGAACTCTTCAACTTGTAGAAACAATTGTGTTGTTCAACTTTTTTCTGTTCAGGGACTGTATGAAGGGAGATGAGACAGAAAATAAGAAGATTGGATGCACTGTTAACCTTCTGGTAAGTTTAATATCAAACTGATGATTTATAAATGACCAAATGACAAACAATAACACTGCTTTGTTGTTGATGTACATTAATGGATTAGATAAAGTATTCAGTTCCTAAGATGAGCAGAATGTTAAAGTAGAAATTTTAATGTGTTTGTCAAACTTTCGCTAAATGTGTTGGTGTTTATGTATCTCATCAGAACTTCTACAAATCAGAGATCAACAAGGAGGAGATGTACATCCGCTACATCCACAAACTGTGTGATATGCATCTACAGGCTGAGAACTTCACCGGTACGCTAACTAACACATGAACACATGCTCTGGGTGGTAAAAGGAGGATTGTTGTCTGACTGTTTGTGGGTTTTACCACAGAGGCTGCGTTCACTCTGCTGTTATACTGGGAGCTGCTGCACTGGGACGAGCGGCCGCTCAAAGAGTTTCTTCATTATCCTGCTCAGACCGAGTGGCACCGCAAGGAGGGGCTCTGCCGCAAGGTCATCCACTACTTCAACAAGGGGAAGGTGAGGGGTCAAACACACTCAGGACATACCAAGGTCAGAGGCCTACTCACATGTGCCAGAGGAGCAGTTACATTTAGAGTTTCGAAATTAAAGACAAATATTTAGTCTGAAAAACAACGTACTCTGTTATACACAAATTGTTCTTTATAGTAACTATTAAGTTTAACCCTCAAAGACCCAAAAGTGTCTACTGATCCAAAATGTTTAATACATTTTTAACCACTTCTCCTGTCAATACAGTGAAATAATTCAGGTAAAATCTTTTCAGCAGCATCAGATGTCTTTTTTGGATTAATTTTTTGGTGTCTGCAAAACTGGTCCATCAATAAAACCTATGTAGTTTGACAAATGATTGTGGTTGTAAATGCTTGTTTTTAATGTAGAATTAATGACAAAAGTAATGTTTCTTTTAATTGACTCTGTTTTGACATAATAACCTTTGAAGTTACTCTGAGCTTTTAGGAACATTAACATGATCAGTGCATTAAATATAGGAAAATGCATCATTTTCATCGGAAAAATGCAATGGATAATATAGTAAATGGTGATAAATCACTTGGTAATGGTTAAATGTAGAGGAAAATGCATTTGGAAGTCACCACAAAAAATAGTTCTGGGTCTTTTTGGGCTAATTTGTATTATTCACAAAAGTGGAGGAAAACACTTTGATGCTGAGCACTTGCTTTTAAAACCACACTAATTAAATGTGTATACCCATGCGTTTGTGTGTCCCCTCCAGTGCTGGGAGTACGGTATCCCTCTGTGCAGGGAGCTGGCCTTCCAGTATGAATCTCTGTATGACTACCAGAGCCTCAGCTGGATTCGGGTGAGCAGCCAACACACCACATCAGTGGCTCAGAAACAGCAAACGCCTACAAAACACAACAACGCTCCTCAGTGTTTCACATTAATTAGACTGTGGCAGGACTCCGAAGTCTATTTATACTTCATAGAAGAACATAAAAGGGCAGTCTTCCCTACCTCGACGAAGCATGTGTGTAAAAACCAGGGTTATTCCACGGTCAGATGTCTGCGCCTATCAGCAGCGTGGTGAGTTAGGGTAGTTTTTGGCGGTCTGAAGTCGTCCTGCCTTTACTTCTTTAACAGCAGTAGATCAACACATTAGACAAACTCTCACAAGTTAAATTAACTGACCTGAATCATTTTAGACAGAGTAAAGGATCACCATAAACTGGAGCTGCTTCTTTTATTTGTTTAATCAAGCATTTGGAATCTATCACCATCTATTCAATCAAATGACGGTCGACTGATTATCTTTGGGTCTTGAACCAGCCCAGATACTTGAGGACATGATCCTGGTCTTTGGGAAATAAGATTGATATTTTTCACTATTTTTGGGCACTTTATAGACAACACAACAGGTATTAATTGAGAAAATTATCATAACATTAACTGGCAGTGATTCATCCTGCTATAAATAGACATGCAAGTGTGGCAACATTACTTCTATAGACAACCCATAATGCACTGCTGTGTTTATACTAGTATTTAGTATTTAAATATGAGTAGTTTGGACAGCACTTTTATTTATTAAATGATATCATCCATGTGATTCCTCTTAAAAGCAGATAAGATGACAAAGTTGAAAGGTTAATCAGACTTCTACTGAGTTAATATTAGACTACAGATTGGTTGCTCAGCATCACAATGTGAAGAAACAGAGCTTTATGCATTTTTCAGGTCTTCATTTTTCACATCTTATCTGATTTATAAATGAGAGCGTGAATGAATTGATATTGTCCAGAAAACTAATGTGTTTCTATTTATAAGTAAAATTGGAAGGCAGTTTGATCAAGACGTAATGTTTATGTTCACTTTCTCACTGCGGTTGTTACTTTGTAGAAAATGGAGGCAGCGTATTATGACAACATTATGGAGCAGCAGCGTCTGGAGCCAGAGTTCTTCAGGGTTGGATTCTATGGCAGGAAGTTCCCCTTCTTCCTCAGAGTGAGAAAATCCTTTTGTTTGTTTATTTATTTATTAAAAATTTGCTTTAATAAAGGACCATAAGAAAGTTTACTGGTTGTTTCTCAAACTGTTCCTTATTTACTGACAACTTCTACCCTCTTTTACTTTTTTATTCACATCAGAACAAGGAGTTTGTCTGTCGTGGTCATGACTATGAAAGACTAGAGGCCTTTCAGCAAAGGATGCTGGGAGAGTTTCCACAGGCCATTGCGATGCAGCACCCCAATCAGCCAGATGAGGCCATTCTGCAGTGTGACGCTCAGTGTATCCTTCAGCTAAAGAAAGCATTTCACACCTTATTTTATTACTGAGCATCATTCACATGTTCATGACGAACTTCATGAGACACACAGACTTTATATATATATTTTATTTATATATTCCAGATTTACATCTAAAAATGAAATGTCGGTGCAACTGGCTCAGGAGGCAACAGAAATAAATTAAACAGACACTACATATACAAGATAAAATAAATATGCATATAAAAACTATGTGTCAAGTATAAAAAAAGATAATATTACTGCAATACATCTCTAATGAATAGTACCAATACTCTACATGTGTCTAAATGTAATTGTCTTTATTTTATTAGTTACTCATTACATCAGTTTGGATCAACATGTGTGGAGTATTTCAGTTATTTCTTTGACGTCCCGGGTCCAGACCTCCAGATCTACGCGGTAACACCAGTGCCAGAGAGCGTCAGCGTCCTCCAGATGGACCGAGTACCCGACCGCATCAAGAGCTTCTACAGAGTCAACAACGTTCGGCGTTTCCGCTACGACCGGCCCTTCCACAAAGGACCCAAAGACAGAGACAATGAGTTCAAGGTGAGAAGAAAAACATTCAGTGAAGTAAATGCCTTGGAGGAGAGCAGTAATAACACACGATCACAAACACACAGTCAAATACATAGAACACAATATAATCAATACAATAAAGGAGCACGGGCTCAATGTTTGTGAAGATAATGTGTTTGATTTTTACTGAGGGGTCGTCCTGTATCCTTAACCCTTGGTTGGTCACGTGGCCTATTCAAACATGAATGTTCACGTGGGGTGTATGCACACCCCAATGCTAAA
>JAPQRQ010000022.1:12962556-12975420 GCA_037367365.1 Apogon talboti | reverse complement strand
GATTCACCAGTAAAACCCATGGAGTTGGATCAATGACAGTGGATGGACACACTTGATTTATGTTCAGTTAATGACATCTTTGCTGAAAAAGTCGCTTTTTCTTCAGTTTTCTGTTTCTGATATAATAACTTTCAACTTTAACCTGAGGTTTTATGAACATCTACATGATCAGTAAGTTAAATATAAGAAAATACATGATTTTCAATGAAAAAAAAACAAAATAAAGAGGATAATATTGCAATAAATGGCGATAAATTTCTTTAGAGAGATTAAATAGAGACAAAAATTAATTTAGGAACTGACACAAAACTCACACCGGGTCTTTATGGGTTAAAATGTAAAAAAGTGACTTGAATACATATACAGTACGTCACTAATTGTGTTATTACCCCATTTTTTAACAGAACTTCTGCCTGAATCAGACAGATTTGCGGTGATGAAAAGAACCCACATTATTTCACTACTACATATTTTGCCTTTTTTTTATACGCCTATCGCTTAATGGCAGACATTGCCACGTACTCGAATAATGTTTGAGGGAAAGATTAGTGAATTCTACTTTGTATGAATATTTGGTGAAGTGTAATGTACATTAATGTTTTTATATAAGATCTATAGGTATGATTTGTACTGTGTAATTTTCTCACTCCAGGCAAGCCCTTCCTCCTCCAGTCTTAGCTCCACCCACTCAGCCCCTTCACAGTTGATAAACTCCACCCCCTCAACCATCAGAGGTGAGCAAAGTCCTTTAACAAGAGAGCAACATCAAATGAATGTCATGACTATCCTCTCTGTCTAAATGTTTCCTTTGTCCACCTCTCTACAGTTGGATCTCCTTCTCTGCCAGACAAGTACAGACATAACAGAGAAATGCTGATGCTGCTGCCGCCACACAGAGAACGACCCAGCAGCGCCATGTACCCCAACATCACAGAGAATGGACAGGTATGAAGAGGGCCAAGAAAGATCATTAAACATTTTCCTGTGTGATATTTTAAATTGCACTTTAAATACATTTACACAAACTCAAAAAAAAAAAGGTCAAAAAGATACAAATCAATTGTGCATTTCCCCTCTATTGAGTCAATGTGGTTGAAAAGGTCTAAATAAGGTTCACATTCACTTGGGCCAGATTTATTCCTGGTAAAGAGCTGATAATGACAAATTTCAAACCAACACAGATCAATGTGATGGAAAAATATGCACTTTTTATTCATATTCTCCCCTTTTAAATTTGGTAACATGACAAAGGCACATCAAAAAGTGCATAAAAACACAATAACAGCTGTACAGTGGAAAAATAAAGTGAAATTCTGTAAATGATTATTTTGGTCACGTTACCCAGGCATATTCCAAAGTGCATAAAAACAAAAATGTGCACAGTTGTAGAGTTGTAGCAATGGCATTTTTTTCTTAACCTGGGGCTCGTTTCTGGGTTAACTAGTGAACACGCAACCTTAGTGCACCCTTTAATGGAAATACCGAGCTTTGGTTCCAAAATTATTCAATTTGTATTCATTTTATTCATGTATGATAAAACACAATACGGTTGTATGTGGTTTGAAGCATTCATAATGTTGATTTAGACTGAACCCCCACCTGCCTCCGACCCCACCATTCGCCTGCGTTTTTGTCAGTGCAAAATGTCCAGGGGAAAAATCTGATCTCATCAAAGATATTATCAAACTTTTGATAAAAATCTTCCTTTTCAAATTTAAATTATAAGTCAAAGGAAATACGTTACAGAAATAAGAGTGAAATGAAGCTAAAGAATACATCCTCATTCTAACGCAGACTTACGCAGGTCCTCGTTAAAATTAACTGTGTAACGCGGAACTTAACGAGCGCAGACTTTTTTTTTTTTTTTTTTAATTTTATTTTGGATTTTTCACATAACAGCAATACAGTTACATACATATAAGATAAAGCGACCTCACCAGCCCACCACAAGCGAGCCAGAGACAGCCGATCACAGACACACATAAGGAAGAGAGAAGGAAAGAAAGAAAAAAGAAGAAACAAGGGAAGAGAGACATATGTTGACCTCACACCTCCTAGATCCTACAGCCCTGCTCCAGTACTTCAAGCTTGATCGATCTGATGTGCAGGTAGATTTTCCATATAGTTCAAAAATGGTTGCCATATCTTATAGACCATCCCACTTCACGAGCGCAGACTTTTAACCAACGAGCCCAGAAATGGGATAACGCATTTTGTGTTGTGTTGGGGTTAACAAATTACCGAGCGAGTGCAGAAACGAGCCCCTGATACATTATAAAGTGCATTTAACTGAATGAAATAAGGAATGTCAAACATTTCACTGCACAAACATGAAGGAAACTAAACCTCAAATTTACTACTGAAATTTGTTTTAAATCACATGTGCAATTATTAAAGTCTTTTTAGTTGCACACGCCACAATACCCAACTAACTTTCTTACAATTGGTTCATAAAATTTGGTTCATAAAGTCATTTGAAGTTGATGATAGAATAAACAACTATTTGTCAGTCCAGGCCTGATTAAAATCTGTGGTTTTCATCATCAATTTTCCGTTTCAGTGCTGAAAAGTACATCGGTATACACTACTTTTGTCAGCGCTGCTCTCCATGCTTCAAAACAACACAGTGCATTGTGGCGAGACAGGCACTAGGTTACATGGAGTGTTGCATTCATGGTCTGAAACACTGTAGGAATTTCTGAAATCTTCCAAAACAAGTTGCCCTCTGCATCTCTGACTGGACCTCAGGCTGGACCACTCAAGAGTTGGTTCTGGGCTTCATGTGGCCCGTGGGCCGCTAACACAATAAGCCTGGTCTAAGTGAATCTACAGTTTTCCTTATTTCATCTTAGATGCACTAGAGACAACTTCATTTATAGAAAACAACAACGAGCTGCATTTCTTCTCTCTTTATACTGGACCACCTCACTGTGTCATAAGGATGCATTATAATCTGTAGGAAACATATCAGTGACTTTAATGGATATCTGATGCGTTTCTTGCAGCCGACGAACTTCCAGCGAGCGCTGTTCCATCAGGTGATTGGTCCGTGTAAACCCTGCAGTGACCCCAACCTCTCTGTGGCAGAGAAAGGTAAAACACACACAGACACACATGCACTGAAATAAACCAGATGAGTCAGCGCAGTCCACTTACCTCCTGTGTCCTCTCGTCCGTCCAGTCCTCACCACTCCCAGTAGCTGGAGTTTGGACAGTGGTACCAGAGAAGCCCTCCCCTTCCTCACTGCCCACGTTGGCAGTGTCATGGCGCCTCCTGTTCCACCACGCAACCTGCCTCAAGGTAGGACACGGAGACTGTATTTATATGCACTTGGTTTTTGTTTGACATCTGGGTGCATTTTTGTCTCGTTAACATGTGTATTCTGTTTGTTTATGTGGTTTGAGTGTGAGGATTTACACTTGTTTTTGGGTGTGATAAGGTATACATCTGTCTTTATTAAGGTTAGAATTCATTAGTATTTAATACGTATTTTTACTTATGAAACACTTGCACTTGCGTTTTACACCTCACATCTGTTCATTATTTTAATACAGCCCTCTTAAGAACACACTCATATTATTTTATAACATTGTAGGTGGTTATTTTACTGATCTTTCTAAATCATCTTTCATTCATTGTGCACCTGCAACACATGAGCAATCTCGGGAGCAATTTACATTTTATTTTCAACATAGGTATTTTTTGCCACTGTTCCTCTAGTAGCTGATTGAGTTGGCTTGTATTTTAATAGTTTAATTTCATCTTGATGTTTTTTTTGTTTTTAGTGTTTTACTAAATTGCTTTCTGTTGTTATTATCAACATCATTGTGTCTAAATTCTTGCTTTAATTTCTTTAATTAGTCTTTGGGTTTTATCGTTTACTGAATTTATTATTATCGGTGTGATTTGTCTGCTATATTGCGAATGAGGCGACGAGAAACATGTATGTGTGCGTTGCCGTGTGATGTTGTCATTTTGTAGGCATTACCACGTCTTTTAGCTGCGTTCTTGTTTCAGTGGTTCATTTCTCCTGGTGATTTTAGGAAAGTAATTGTTAGAGTTTATGGTCACTCAAACTGAAAATGAAGAAGTATGAAAAGGATGTAATGAGATGTATCAACACTTTGAATTGTCCAGAGAAACTGTAAGGATGCATTACTGTAAGACTTTCACGCCCCATATAGGTACGCTGTAACTTCAGGTCAGAGGTGAGTACTTTAAGACCTCCACACTTAAAACTCCAAGTATTGCACAATGTGACCAGGAGAGGAGAGAATCTGGTTTTTGGGAGATGAAGTGATCTTTTATATGTATTTTTTTGTTTGTTTTCACACATCAGCATCATTATTCCTTCTTCAAAAGAGAGCGATACAGATAATAAACAATACAGAATATCTGGAACACACCAATAAACTATCCTTACTCACATATGCATCCAAATTAAGGGAACTGGTGGAATTTAAAACAGCACAAAATATTATACAAAGCAAGAAATAAATGACTTCCAAGTAACACACAGAAATTATTCACAGATAGAGAGGAAGGTTATGACTACAGAGAGAAACTAAATATGAAACAGCATTTCACCAGAACAAATCTTAAGACAATGTGGATTTCATATTGTGGAGTGGATTTGTGGAATAGTATGGAACAAAATATTAAACAGTGTGAAAACATGACAAAATTTAAGAAGACGTATACAAACCTCATTTTCCAGAGATTTAGTAACAATGAACAGGAGTACAACTATATAGTTAATGATGGTATGTTGTAATTTGTTCTCTTTCTTTCAATAATTTAATAACTGACCTATTCTTTTTTATGGATTGTGTTCATTAGCTGATTAGTCGATTCATGTAAAATTGGGGTAGGGCAACATAAACTCGGCTTCCTCCTACTCCATTTCAGACATAAAGTGTTGTCAAAGAGCCACAATGAAATAGCTGTACATTTTTTTTATTATTATTATTTTTTTTACCTTCAATATTTTGGTGTGTTCTGTATAAATTTGCAATTTCTTTTTGCCTGTTGTTCACTTTTCTATTATATTCTTACTTATGTTTGAAATAAAGTTTATCATTTTAATTTTCAGTCCCATCAGGCAACAGCGTGAAAAAGAAAATAACACATCTGAAAATCCCAGAACAGACATCATCCAGTGTGGCTGCTCTTTCCTCTTTAGCCAACGTCAAATTTTCACGAAACATACGTTTGAAAGATTCACCTCCTTCCACACACTCTCCTCTGCACCTCCTTCTCCCTCTCTGTTCCTTTATTCTAATCTCCATCCTACACCTCCACTTCCTCCACCACCCTTTCTTCTTCTTCTTCTTCTTCTTCTTCTTCTTCTTCTTCTCTGAGGTGTGTGTGTGCCTCTATCTCAGTCAGTCCTGCTGTGTCTCCCCCTGTAGGGCAACACCTGTCGATGCACTTTGACGCTTTCCACCACCAGGTCAGCGACCTCCCTCCAGCTCTCCCCGCGCGCTCCTTAAGAAAGGTACCCTCCTCCTCCTCCTCCTCCTCCTCTTCCTCTTCCTCCTTCTCCTCACTCCTGCTGTCAGTCTGGATGCTTGTCGGTCCATCTGTCTGTCTGTTCGAGCCTTCGGAGACACATTAGTGTTTGTCTGTTTTAATACGTTTGTGCCAAAGCTGCATTCAGTCACAGCTACTCTGAGAGTCCCTTCTACATGTTCATCTCTGCCTCTCTGTGACTTTGGCACAATCACTGCATTTTTTTTTTAAGGATGAAATCGATCTAAGTTACTGTCTGTGTGCCAGTAGTGTCTCCACACCTAAACAGTCGTGTGAAATGTCACCGTAGAGCTAATAATGAATGACGAAATTAACAAATAAAAGATCCAGCGTTTGTCAGGTTGCCCTTCCTGTCCTTTTCAGTATGTTTTCCTGTTTTGTCTTTTCTTTACTTAAATTTTTCTGTTAGTGTTTCATCCTCAGTTATTATTAATTTAATATAAAAATAGGTTCACAATCTTTCCAGTCATTTATTAACTGTGCATCCACATGAGCATATGAAGAGGTTTAGTTTGATGCAGTCTCTTCTCCACTTACATAGTAAATGAAAAAGGACCTTCCTGTAAATTGACTAAATCTACCATCCTCTGTGTCTGCAATAACATTATCTCTGAGGTATGATATACTTGGCATTTGATCAGATGAAACCAGGTGTTAGATTAAATAAGATAACTGATTCATTTCATTTTCAACATTGTTGGAAACATTTGAAATAATGTAAACACACAAGTCAAAAAAATATAGAACATAGGCCTAGGTATTTTTATATTCTATGATATTTTTATACAGAAATATTATATATTATAGCTTTAGTGGGGCTTCATTAACCTGTCAATACTTCGTTCTACAGGAGCAGAACTGATGATTTTTATTTCTGTTATTTCTATGATACAGTGAGATGAAAGACTCCAAGCTATAGTTATCTTTATAATGTAGGTTTCTTTGCTTCCCTGGCACAGAAGAGAAATAAAGAGAAAATAACACTGGTTACACTTGACAATGTCCCAAATTGTTCTTTAAAACCTGCATGAGTCACCGATCAGTGTTTCCCTACAATGTATCCTTTTGTTCATCAGCTCAGTTCATGTTCTTCAGTGGTGTCATGAAAACACACACAAGATGTTTTTGTCTAAATCTGTTCAAACTTGAACATGTTGTGTCTGTGCTCCTCTCTGTCTCTTCAGTCTCCCCTTCACCCTATACCTGCCTCGCCCACCAGTCCACAGTCCATCCTGGATGGCAGTAACTCCACTCTGTCGGGCAGCGCTAGTTCCGGAGTCTCGTCCCTCAGTGAGAGTAACTTTGGCGGCCCCACCTCGTCCTCTGACCCCCCTGCCAGTCGCACAGACACCTTAGAGTCCGTCCCCAGCAGCCAGGCCTGGACCACCGACCAGGAGGACCTGGACTCGCCTTACCAGCCGGTCAGGTACAGCGTCTCAGAGCCTGAAGTCCTGGACGGAGCCAAACCCCCACCCTGTCGCAGCCATTCGGCCCCAGGAGGGGTCACCCCAGCACAGACGGGGGTTCACCTCCAGAGCCAGGGTCCGGCTTCAGCCTCCAGCGGAGCCCCACCACAGCCACAGCTGCAGGACAGCCTGCCCCACGCTCCACACATCTACTACCACCACCACTTCCACCCACACTACATCCCCCATCACCCACCTCTGTACCACCTCCACGAACCGCCTCCCGCGCTGCCTCCCAAACCCTACTTCAGGGAGGGCTGCATCCCCGAGGAGGACTCCCAGTCTGCACCCCCACCCCCGGCTCCCAGACCGATGCCTCGCAAGATCTCCCAGCCTATCATCGCAGCAACCAAGGAGGAGCAGGCCAAAGTGGCGTGGGAGCACGGTGTCAGCGAGGAGTAAGGAGTCAGCGTCCTATCGGTTTTCATCCAACAAAATATTAACTCTTCTAAAAAGAGAAACCCGTCAGAGCCAAACTATGTCCTGAAGTGATTTTTAGAGGAGCTGTCAGATTCCCTCCGGTGTCCAGTCCAACAACCAAACTGAACCGAGCCAAGAAAAAGCAGCAAGAACCATCACCGTCGACATGATCCGCTCTCTTGCCTCTTTTCCTCTACCTTCAGACTTTAACCAAATCACTGTCACGTACACTCTTTTATGTGCACATTAACCATGTATTTTTATCCATCAACCTCCTCATCAAATAACTTAACACAGTCAAACTTCACAGATCGATCACAACCAAATTTATAGATGACACTATTACAAAAAAACGTACGATTTATTTTTTAGTAAAGCGATAATGTCCTGTCAATACAAGAAGAAGCACTTTAATAACAGAGCACCAAAACTTTTAGAGTAACAATTATAATCTACACATATTTTTAACAAATAACAACAGTAATTATGGAACGTGCTGAGGTTTGAGAAGAAGAAAGTGGTGTTTATGGTAAAAGTGTAGATCAAATGAAAACCAACAAATTCTAATAATGAAGACAATAAACTGCACAACATAAGAGTCCACCTGAGCCCTGAACAAACAAAAACAACGCTTCCTTGTAGCGTTTCCGTTCTCCCTGGACAAACAGGCCGCTGGGAGCGTCTGAAACAAGCCATGTTCAGCAGTGTCACCTTTTCCTGATTTACTACAAACAACAGGCTCAGCGACGCCAAGAAACTATTTATATTTTTCCAACAACTGAAGCAAAGTATGTAGATAAATGTAATACAGTATATAGGAGTATAGAAATATAGTTTATATTTAATCCTCGTACTTTTGACGGAAGGTGAGACCTATGTAGAAATATGCAAGATAACTGGCCTCCTGAGCCAGACGTAGCTGCTTGATGATACATGACGTGCACTTGTTGAACTTTGGGACGAGACCTCGCGCACAAACAGCAGCAGGTTTTAACCGAGAGCGTTACATCCTGCAAGTATTAAAGCTGAAGAAATCAACGGAGCTCGCGTTAAAGCATAAACCTGCGGACGTGCGTGAGGCATCAGGTGGATGACAATTATAGAGAGTATTAACTATTATAACTGTACACTTTGCCATTTTTTAATGACTGTAACCGTACTGAGTGTCCATTTTGGAATCCAGGTACTGTTTTGTATGCATGTTCACCCACTTAAGCAGAAACTCGACGTGACGTAGATGAATGGAAGCCGACGACGATTCCTGTGCGCCGACGCCTCTATGACGTCAACACTTTTTAATCACCGAGGAGATTAAACCTGCAAGATGTCATACCGGTGACACAAGTGTACTGTATTGTGAAGGATTCTGACTTTTTGTTGACTTTTTTAGTTTTAGCCACCGATGTAAACTATGTACATGCTGTCGTCCTGAGCCACTGAAAACGCACTCTTGTACCTGGATGAGATGGACTGAACAGACCCTGCCTGGTTTTCAGGTGTTTAACTCTTCCGCATCATCCCATGACGTTAAAAAGACACAGTGGATTTTACGCACTGAAGGACAGCGGTTCACATTTGATCTTAATGGCGATATCATAAGGGCGCAGGAAACTGACAAAAAGTGATGAGATGGTGTGTGTTGGTGTTTTTTTTTCATCATTCTTGACTTGCTCCTCTGTCTTTTTTTTTTTTTTTGCTTTTTGTTTTTGTGGCTTCTCTACATACCATAACGTATTGTAATGTTTTAGGGAACACATACTTTAAAGTTCTGGGTATAAACTTGTATCTCTCTGAATTACTGGGCATCGTTTCACATGAGCATAGAGGGAAACAAATTCGTCTCTGATAAACGTCCTGTGACGTCAATGGAAATCTCATTATCTCATTTCCTGATGCCATCTCTTGAAGCTTCTCTCGTGTACTTTCCCTTTATTTCAAATGAGAAGGTTTATACAGCAGACAGTTGATATAGCAAGAAAAAAAAAAGTCACATTGTGCACATTTCCTCTCGTCTTGTCTTAAGCGTTCACACCTACTGCCGGGTTTGACTCAAAATTAGTTCATTGTGGCATTTTTGTCAAATGGCACAAACTTTCAGATTTAACCTAAAGAACAAACGAGTAATTCTAAGCAGCGTCTTTGACCGACTGTCCTTAGCAGTGGAAACATTAGATGAGGATTCAGAGCTTTGAAAGCAGTAACTAATACATGTGTTGCAGTTTACTCCATTAAAGTAGCATTTTGAGATCGATTTCCACTATATCTGAAAGACATTAAAAGCAGAGGGAGGAAAATATTTGATGGATTTTTAAGACTTTTGTAGCAGGTTGCTAAGGCGATATAAATAATGACATATCTACAGTCTAAGCCAAACCTTTACTAGGGATTTACATCAAATTTACATCATAACTAAACTGGCCAATACTTCCGGTGTGAGAGCAGATAAACTATGCAAATCCCCTTAAAAATTGGACAATTTTTAAAATATTTTCTTTGAAACAATGTCCACTTTAAATTATTTTACCGCCTCTTTAAGATGAGGGTTTATTTTACAGTGGAATATTTGTATTGATTTTGTTATTAAGTCATTTCTAAAGAACTAAAATGTCCATCTAAGAGTCAGGAAAATCGAATGCACTTTTAAAAAGTCACAAAAGCAAACGATGATGAAAGGGTAATATTTTTTGCGAGGTGGGAAAGCTAAAAGCTTGTTTATCATTTTAGGTGCAACCTGAAGCTCGAGGTCACAGCTTTGACTTCTTATTTTAACCTCTGAACACAGTTTCTGTTTGTTTGTTTTTGTGATTACTGCAGTGGATACAAGTGGAGGACGGTGAAGGGAAGAGGATAAATATTAAGTTGATTGGTGTACATAAGGAGAGTGTATTTATACGATCATAAAGGGCAAACCTTGTATAATGTAGATTGTGATTGTCTTGCCTTGTAATTTCTGATGTAAAACTGTTTTTAAACCTAAACCACAGCAAAAAAAAACAAAACAAAAAAAAAAAAACAAGCTCCTTTTGTCTAACTATTGGATTCTTTCAGGGCAGCTGCTGCGGGGACATTTATTATTTTGTGTATTTTGCATCAGTGATAAATCCAGATGGGAGATGCTATGATGGTTTTCCTTTGTACAATGATGCTAATAAGTATTTCTTGTATATAAAAGTCTTTATTGTGTTAGCATGGGTATAAACTGTGACGTGTATGACAGTAGATGTAAATACTCACGTTTTTCCTACTCACTAAACTGCTGTGTTGTGGATCCATGATTAATGACAAACATTAAACAATGTTTTATTGACTCAGCTGTGATTCAGACAGCCTTTATTTCACAGAACACAAACATGAACCAACTTCACCACCAACCTCAAAGAAACAGATGCAACATATCAACTACTTTATACACTCTATGCCACTTTAGCCAAATAATTGACACTAACACCAAACCTGAATGCACTGTGTGTGACCAAATGTGTCTGTCTTTCCCTGACAGTCTCATAGTTTTTATTTTCTTTTTAATTTTTCCTCAAATGATCAAAACTATTGGCAGAGATTTAGAGTCTGAGTTGTTTCAATCCAGGCACCTTCAAGTAACCAATAACATTTGAGGGTCTCAAGCACTGAGACCATTTTATGAGTGGAAGTAGATTAATGAGGGTTAAATAAAATAATAATACACTAATGTCATGGTTTTCACCAGCACCGAATAATTTTTATTATAATTCTTCTCACAAGTCAGTAAAAAATAAAAAAAATAACAATGATTATAATAATAATAATGATGACGGTAATAATAATAATAATTATTATTATTATTATTATTATTATTATGTTGGAAAACAACAATCAAAAGGGACAAAAGAGCCAAATTTATCTCAGGAGCCATAGGTTGTGTAACACTGCCTTACTTTCTCTGAATATCTTCTTTTTGTATAAAACATAAATTACTGTTTAGTGTGTTTAGTAAAGCAAAAACACTTTTGACTTTTCAACAACACATTCCTGTTTCACAATAAAAGCCCAGCAGAGTTTTATCATTGAAAGGGTCACAGGAAGTATTTTAACAGCTGACTAAAAAAATACATATATATTATCTTTCTAACATCCTGGAAATTATTGAACATTTGGTAGTTTTGAGCAGAGCTGAAGTGGTCTAAAACACTTATGCAGAACAAAATATTGATATACGTTGATTCTTTAGCAGGTTTTTGCTTGTATATTTTTGGTTAGAGGGTCTCCAGGGGATAGTGAAGTAAGGGAAATTCACAAGGGCTAGAATAATACTGTACAACACTCAAAAAAATTAGCTACAGTATAATTAACATATCAAATTCTAACTAATAAATGATGAATTAAAACATCATTAAGAGACAAAGCCACAGGCACCTGCATCAGTATTTAATCATTAATGTTAAATCATTACAATGACTGCTGTGAATGGATCTCCCCTAGTACAGTTGAAATGAAATAATTAACGTTAGTACAGAAAACATACAAGTCACTTTCACAACTGTTTCTCAACACTATCCTATTTTTCATGTTTAACCTTTCAGGAGCACCAGTCCTGGATGTAGTGCAATACCAGGTTGATGCATGGAGTTATCACATGATAACTCCGCCCTACAAAAATAATGTTTAGGTAAGTAAGTTGGGTGCTTTCCCAGTTATATGTGCCCTCATAGGCGGTTTTAAGCGATATCACCTCAGGTCAAAAGACCGAGATCGATAATGTCAGTTTACTGCAGATCTGCGGAAGTGTTTCCCTGCACTGAGAGTCTCAGTCAGGGGTACAAAGTGAACAGACACATAAACACTCAGTCTGATCACACTGTGAAAATACACTCAAGCCTGCTGGAATAAACAATATAAAACTTATAAAGACAGAATTATTTAAGACTAAAGAACAAACGGTGACAGATCCTCGACTCGTACTGGTCATGTGGTTTCATATGTTCCAATAGTAATCCAAAAAATTACAGACGCTGATCATGAAAAAAATAGTCAACCTAGTGTACAGTGTTCAGAGAAGTGAAACCTAACTCCATACTGGTCACTAGGTGGCAGTATTGGACTGGACTTTATTAAACAGACTACTGAACATGCAGGATAGTTACATAGAGATGTGAGTTACAGTTCCCCAATTTATTTACAAACAAATAGATGTTTACTTCCACTCAGATTATATCTAATGAGTTAAAACTATCCCTAATGGAATCTTCAGGCCATTTTTGTCATTTTTCTTTGTTGATTTCATGGTCATTACAGCCGTGTTACAGCTGATGGTATGAATTTCTGTAAGAAGGTTTCTTTTATTTATATATATATATATATATATATATCCTCCTGACTACCCAGGAAAGTATACAAGCTTTGGCTTTTTTACATTACATAATTGCCTTTATTGGAAACAGCATGATGCAACAGTTTTTTCAGATGCAT
>JAPQRQ010000022.1:12581908-12593483 GCA_037367365.1 Apogon talboti | reverse complement strand
CTTATCTTAACTTGTGTTAGACCTTGTATTTGTGGTTCCAGGTGGAATCTTGAATCCATCCATGGATGTCTCACAGATGGATGGTGCAGAGACAGAACCGGGTCTACGTGATCAGGATGAAATGATGGAGATCTCAGAGCAGCTTACTGGAGACCTTCAGGACAGCTTTGGCCAAAAACGGGGCTTACAGGTGCACCCATTTCTGGGAAAGCTGGAGGAAGAGAGCAGCCTCACATGCCCTGAGCCAATTGAAGAGCCAGGGGAGGATGTCGACAGATTGATTTTGTACCAAACAGTGGAGGGGGATACTGTGGAGAATTCTCTTGATGCTGATACCTTAATGGGAAACACAACGGCGGACTTTCTAGAAGCAGAAAATTCTAGAGAAGACAGTCCAGTGCAGCACACAGATGCAGAAGTCCAGGTGGATCACGTATCTCTGATGGATGTCCCAGTTGTGCAGCCAAGTGATGAAAAAGGACAAAAGGCCTTGAAGCAACAAGAACCCAATGAAATGGGGCTGGAGGATATTTACTCTGAATATGCACATGCCTCTTGCCATTCTACCTCTGTTTCCTCCCCTATAGTAGCATCAAAGACTGATGAAATGACCAGAGGCAAAGCTAGAATGAAAACTGAAGTCTCCATGGATGAAGGTACAGCTGAAGACCTTGACTTACCAAATGACAGAAAAACAGCTGTGACTTTATCCCTTGACAAAGACAACAAAGATGCTATGCTGGATCAAAATGAAATGAATATTTCTGCAACTCTTCCTGCAAACAGCATCAACGCAGACACTTCAGACCTCAGATGTTCTCTGTTAGTGGATGATGAAGGTGAGAGGAAACCGGAGCAGCTACCGATAAAAGTCGAGGAGACAAAGATGGAGGCTGTTGAAGAAGCGGGCTACCCTGATAGTTCTGAAATCAAACCGGCTAAATTTCTTGCCTACACAGTTAAGTCAGAGGACTTGGTGACCAAAGCGGAGCAGTTCGACTACTCCATCAAAGCAGAAACATTTGAGACCAAACCAGAAGACCTGAGCCTTCCTGTGAAGCACGAGAACTTAGACAGCAAACCTGATGTTCTTCAGTTTGAATCCTACTCTGACATCAAAACCGAGGCCAAACCAGTAGCTCTGGGTCTTCCTTCTTACCCAGACGGTCCCAGGCTTAAGACGGAGATGAAACCTGAAGGCTTAAAGCTGGCAGCCTTCCCAGATACCTCTGCAGTTAAACCTGAAGCCAAATCAGAAGGTTTGGACTTCACCACCTACCCCGACAGCTCAGAGGTCAAACCAGAGGCCAAGCTAGAGGGACTGGAGTTCAGAGGGTTACCTGAGGTCAAAGCTGAGGCCAAGCAGGAGCCCCTGGAGGCGGACAGCACCGTGCTGACCCCCAGGCTGGAGCAGACGGAAGAGCTGGTGGACGCCTCCGACAGCCTGGTGAAGAGTCAGGTGAAGGAGGAGAGACCGAGTACACCAGGTGAGCACACCGACTGCAGGTTCATCCTAACCTGAACCCTGAAAAACAGAGACTGAATGAACATGTGCTCTAAAAGGTCTAATGACTTTTGTACCCTTAATCCTGTCCAGATACAGCAAAGAGGAGTGTCTCACATCTTTAGTTGTATCCGACACAGCCCGGCCAAAAAAACAGTCGCTCATGCCATACTCCACTGCACCACCTTTGGTTTGGATTCCAGGACACATTCACTGTCACATCTGTTTTACCACATAATAATTATATAGTGTCACAATGATCACTAAGTAAAATATAAGTGGATACTTTTTTTCCTAAATTAATGTTTCAATGAATGTGTTTTTAAAGAATTCTGATACATTCATGTCTGCTCAGAGAAAGTAAACTTAAAACAGGAACTTAAAGTGAACCTCTTCTCCTAAGTCAAATGATGCCGATTGGTTAGAAAAATAAAGTAAATACCAGCCATTAAGACACTTAAGGAGTTCCTTCTATGTCTTTGATCATTTGGTACACACTAATGGACAGTACAAGTTGAGGATATTTGATGTTATATATACATACTTTTTTTGTATGTAAATATCTGTAATAATGATGGAAAAAGTTGAAACTCTATGCACAGTGTACATTTTAAATGTTTATTTCATCAGTACTACACATTATTCAAATGGCTACAAACGTCATCTACAGTAGTGTCCTGGCCTTTGTGATAATTCAGTCAAGCTGTTGACTTTTAACCTATCCTATATGCAGGAAGCCCACGGTTTGCAACTCCTATTTCCATATGTGAGATTCCTGACAGCCTGCATGACGCCAGGGAGCCCACCATCGCCCAGCTGCTGCAGGAGAAGGCACTCTACTCCTTTTCAGAGTGGCCCAAGGTAAAGCCTGTGACCCTTTTATATTACAGAGGTTGGAAATACATGTCCACCTTGGCTAAATGTATTTCTCAGCTGTTTTTCACAACTCTGAATCAGTCGCTCTTAGAACCAAACAACTCTCTATACCTGTTTCGTGGCTGATATGTTGGGCAGACTCTACAAAATAGTTTTTTGTAAATGGCAACTGTAGTATTTCAGATTCACTTACCTTGTGTAACCAGGTTCTAAGTAGGGCTGCCATTCGTTGGTTCAACTCTTAAATATTTAACTATTAATTATCCAGTGTATTTATGGCAGCAATAAGGGATTACTTTCTTTCTTTCATTGATTCATTCATTCAACCTTCAATCTCCACGAATCTTTTGGGCCATGCCTTCATTTTAAATGATGTTGAGAATGCAGTTAAAACAGAATAAATACATACAATAATTGGCAAAAAAAATAACAAGCACAACATGGTTAAAACAGTTCAGAAACATTTAGAAGGGAAGTCCTGTGTTTCTGAAAGCAGTCCCTCCACGTTCAGTGTTTGTGTGCAGGATTCAGGCATGAGCCCATCACTTGAACATGGCAAAGAATAACAATAATTATGGAATCACATTCAGGGGCATTCCAGCTGAACACCGACATTCAATAGCCATAACTGTAGTGACTTCCACCAAATGTCAAGTCCAGTGTATACTCCACCTCCCCCTGAGTGTGACTTCATTATTGTAGTTCAAAGTATAGGTGCTCCTCACACTCCGTTCATCACGTGTCCCCCTCTGTAGGACCGGGTTATCATCAACCGACTGGACAGCATCTGCCAGGCCATCCTAAAAGGGAAGTGGCCTTCATCTGTTGAGCAGTGCGAGTCGCCCGCCTCGCTGGCTGCCAACTCATGCTTAGCCAACAGCTTAGCTCAGCACCATCAGCAGCGAGCAGGTTTCCTGTCCACCTCGGCACCAGGCTCCGCCTCCAGCCAGGCTCGAGTGCAGCAGACCACCCCTGGACTGGGCTTCTCCATCCCCCCACCTCTCACCAGAATACCTAAGGTGAGGATGTGCTGATCTATGCCTATGACTCCCTGTGTTGGATTTCTCATCTGTCTACATTGATTCTCACTGTCTCACATCATGGCTCATAAAAGTGGTGTCCAGTTGGTAATACTGAGAGTTGTCCTCTAAAAGCAGTACTTCAAAAGGTACTGGGCTAGTGGGGTTACATTGGCTCCTCTGTTAGAAATAGAATAAGAAATGAAACTATTTTAGTTGGTTCACTTTAAACCAGGCAGTGTAACCACTCTAACAGTAGTCAACCATTTAATGACGGTCACTCCTTCTTTAAAAGTTCTTCAGTAGAACTTGGAAAGGTGTTGTTGTTCGGCAGCAGGTCTACCTCTCATTTTGGTCAGCTGATCACAGTAAGTCACGGCAGACTCGTCAATGTTAGAGACATGCACATCGATTTGATTGACAGATGATGGATGGTGCAAATTCAGACCTATCACAACCAATAAGAAAGACTGATCAGAATGTGAGTGAGTACTGCCAAACAAGTGGAGTCTGTGGAGAAGTACAAACACCTGGTTGTTGATGGGGTCTTTTTTCCTTAGTAACAATAATGATTACATTTGCATTTACTTTCAGATTTGATTCTATAACTATTGAATCACAAACACTGCCTGAAACATACTTCTATCAGTTTTATAAAAAGAAAAGTACTGCAAAGAGACTATTAGTCATAATTATATGGGTGAATTAAATGATATTGATAGGGGCTTTGACTGTATATTATACAACTTCATTCAATACTCAATCATCATAAAAGACGCTGTTTTCTGACTGTTGAGTGTGTGTATACTGGGCACCTCTAGTTCACACCATTGTGCTGTTGCTTTATTGTAAAGTTTCCTGTCTCTGCAATGTGTACTGTTAATATTATATATGTTGATATCAGACTTGGGTAGTTAGACACATCTTACACATAACTGTAATTAGAATTTTATTTAGAAAAAATGCACATAGATGAGTAGTGTAATGATGATTAGACAATGATATACTGTACTCTATTGTAAATCTTGTGTCCAAAAGCATATTAGGGCTCGCTGATGGCTCCACGCTGTTTGTCTGATTCTATACTTTTACACTTACGAGGTAAATAGATTTTTGGATGTCATCAGCTGCTTGAAGCCACAACGGTTTATTTGGGCCAGTGGAGGTTAAAAATGATGTATACGTAGCCAGGGGAGGATAAAATACAGAAGAAAAAACCTCAGCATTTCTGAGATCATAGTAAAAGGACATATTCTCTCTTACATTATTCTTAGCTGTGCATAAGAGGAAGAACATCTTTCACTTTAATCTCAAAGAATGTCTGAGGTTTATCTGAAAATGTGACTCCCCTCCCACACCCATATATCCTGTCTTTATTTATTGATTGTTTTTTACCTGCATCGGCCCTAACCTGCTGTCACACACACCCGTCCTGTTGTGGATGGGTGTGTGTGTCAGTATCAGATCAGGTGGTGTTTGTAGTCGTAGCTGTACCCAGGTCTGGTTGAAGCCGCCTCTGTGTTGTATCTCTGTCCATATGTATGTTTAACAGAGACATCATCTCTCTCCCATTCTTGTCTACCCCTCACCCACCCTTCACCCTGACAGTACATGCCGCGGGGCGGCGCATGTGGGCGCGGAGCTTGGCGCCTCACCTCCTTGCCTCTCTTACAGGAGAGGCTCGTGGCTCCTCCCTTCCTCCCTGAGCTCAAACGAGCGGGAGGTCGCAGATCTTTTGACTACGAAGCCGCTGCTGCCGCTGCAGCCGCTGCCAAGGCTTTAGCTGGCAAAACTGCATCATCATGCCACGCCTCCGCCACCGCCAGCTCGAGCGCTGAGAAGGTGCCGGTGGTGGCCCCGCCTTCTCACCGTACAGGAGCCATGTTGATTAATGGGTGGCAGGAAGCAGCCATCGATCTGACCAAGTCGTCAGGAGAAATAAGTACCAGCAGTGGCGTTGGGAGTGGTGAAGCTGTGGGCGCACCGGGAATTAGCCACCACGCTGCCGGTGCCAGCAGCAGCCATAAGCTGCCTCCGCCCCCCATCACAGCCCCGTTACCCGGCTCTGTGGGGATCGACATGGCCGGTATACTACAGGCTGGGCTCATCCATCCTGTAACAGGGCAGATAGTTAATGGGAGCCTACGGGGAGATGATTCACTTAGGAGGAGGAGAGGCAGGAGGAGAAACGTGGAAGCTCTGTATACTGAGTTCACCAAGAACCGAGGACTGCACCTCCCCGAGACACAGGTGGGTACAGGGAGGACTGTGTGTGTGTAAATGATGGTCCACGTAGCACCGGATCATATCGGAACCTCCTGAAAATATTAAAGCTGCACTTCATCCAAATGTTATCAAACCCAGTAACTTGGCTGATCATGTGATAAAATGATCCTAACTGATATTGTAACATTTTACCAGTTGTTTAATACCTCATCATCACATTTAAGTGAGAGCCAAAAAGTCTCAACTTGTACACAAGTGTTAGAGATTTTTTTCTTTACTTATTAAAGTAAAGAAAAAAAAAAAAACTGTCTAATACTTTATTCCATAAGACCAGACAAACCTAAGAGAGGAGCAGCCTGATGTGCCCCGCCCCTCTGGCTGCTCCTGCTCCTGCTCCACTGGGTGTAGAGTCAGTAGAACCCTCTGGGACTGGGCACAGCACCTCAGACACAACTGCATGGTTTTGAAAGGCTCCAAATATGTTCCTGTGGTCTAGTTGGATTTAATTTGGTCAAATCATTCCAGTGGGTCCAAGGCATGAAAAATAAAGACACGTAATAGAAATTATTTTATGAACAACTTTCAAACTTCAACTTCTTTCCAACAAAGCCTTATTCATCCTTCAGGTGGACAAAATGTTTGAGTCAAATTTAAGAAATTCCCTCAAGGAATTCATTACAATGAACATGTTGTCACATGACGTCGACCTTTGACCTCTGACCTCTGACCACCAAATCCTAAGAGTTCATCCTTGCATCAAGTCAACATTCTGTCCGTTCCTGAGACACCACATTTCAAATGTCCTTTTTTCTATAATTGTCTTGAAGAGACGTGTTGTGGACGCATCCAGCCTTTACATAATACAGTTATAAGTAAATGTACAATTTTTTTTAGTTTTATTCATTTGTGATGGAGTATTAAAGTATGACATTATTAGTACATATTATTAGAGGGACAGTTCGGATTAATTTATTCATATTTAATTTGATTAGGTTGTTGGGTTCCATTGCATTTTGGAACAGGACAAGTGCAGATTTGGTGACATTTTTAGGGATTACAGTTTCCAGACATGATCAGGTGCTACAGTCCAACTGATCTGTGGATAATCAGGATGTAGACACTGACCAGTCTGTCAGGGTCAGAGCCTGCTTGCTACTTCAGCGTCTCCACGCTCAGCTCCAGTGGCAGCCTGTAAAATTCTAGAACCTACCATTCTATCAAAGCAGAATTGAAGTTGTCAAAGAGAGCGCCCTCCCACAAACCTCAGCTATGGGCGCCTTCACATACTCACATGGTGGTTCCTGTGTGTCTGTACGCCTCCAGGGTCGGGTGGAGGTCATCAGCCACTCCTCCGTCTCGTCCTCCACCTCCTCCCCGTCTCCTTCTCCCTCTGAGCGACCCGCCGGTCCTTCCACGCCGTCCTCCTCCTCCACGCCCACTCCCACCCAGACGCCGCCTCAGCCGGAGATTGTGGCCATTGACAGAGAGGCGGCGAGCAAAGGCCTGATTGAGTGGCTGCGCCAGAACCCGGGCTACAGCATGGACCTGCCTGCGTTCGCTCACGTGAGTCGGACGGGTCTGAGCATGCACCTGCATACTGTTTGTCCACCAGAGTCTGGCAAAGACATATTCAGACATAGAAATTCCTTAGAGCTTAGAAAAGATTTGACACAGTGTCCCCCTTATGCCCTTAGACATTATTTACAACCATTTCCTACTAAGAACACTGAACACTAAAATCCAACCAGTACACACGTGTGTTAGAAAAGTTCTGAGTGACGAGGCAGAGTCGTCAGATTCTGGAACCAATAGGCTTTTACATAGAGCGAGACGCCACAGCAGTTGACTGACAGACATTCCAAAGTCTAGGTTCTTCAATCAGTCTAACGTCTCTAAACAATGTGATGTACGTTAGTGACAAAGTTCACGCTTCACTTTTACTGTCATGGACGGAGCACCCTCCATATGGCAGGGAGACGATGTTTGGGTTTTCTCTGGGGACACAGACAGTGAGGACGCCTCCAGGCCGGGGAAGTCGTAGACACAGGGTATCTGTGGGCTCTTAAACAGTCTAAACAGTCTAAAATCCAATTATTTGAATTTAAGGCCTTAAAATGACTAAAATTCTCTTAAAATCTCATAAAATGTCTTAAATACAATTTTGAAAGGTCTTAAAATGTATTAACACTACTTTTATTTAAAACAGATGCATAAACTTCAGTCTCACTTTGAAATGTTTAGATTTTTGAAGACGCTGTTGTACTTTTTTGGACAGTATGGATGTGAAATGGGTCTGAAACTGTATTCATTATGGTCTTAAAAAGTCTTAAAAAGTCTTAAATTTGACTGGTTGACACCTGCACAGACCCTGTAGATAACTCCTAGACATTGAGGCACCATGGTTGTTCATCTTCAGGGCAGGTGTCATTATGGCCTGGTCCACACATAGGCCTTTCTCCCAGTTATGGTTTAGCGAACATCTTGTAGTTCAACATATAGCCTTAAATGGAACTGGTCTAACGTACAGCTTATGGTGAGACATACAGCCTTAGAATGAGAATAGTCTGACATTCTATTTGTCCAACACGTGGAAGAGCACAGTGAACTACTTTGGGTTCTGTGGGTAAAAGACACTTGACACATGTTAACGTACGATCTTCCTGTGTCCCAGTCCAAATGTACTGTTGTCAGAGGTTATCCACAACAGTATTAAAACTGTGTGACCACAGTGGGACATCTGTCCTCAGTGGAAAGTGTCCACAGAATGAGGGCAGAAACTGGACATACATATACAAATACAGAACATACATCTGAAGAACTGCAGCTCTGTCACATATGAACAGAAATGAACCACAGCGGTTTTTAGTCCTAGGACCAGGACAAACTCTGTACTTCTGTTACTAATAACTGTGTATACCATAAGATAAACTCCCTAAAGTGAATGTGGGAGTTAGTCCTAGTTTGTGTACGTTGCTGTTGGTGGTGGATAAATGGGAGTTTACTCAGGCTGGAATCCGATGGTAGCAGAAGCGTATCATCCACGGTGTGACTGTCTGTGGTGGAAAGGCAGAACCAGGATGTGCCCTGTGTTGTCTGCGGCTGTGAGGAGCACTGTTTACTGCTGATTTTCCTCTGGGGTGGCGTACATTGAGTGGAGTCTTTTCTACTGTTTGAAAGGCAGGGTGTCTGCGGGTCTTAAACAAACGCCTAAAATCCAATCATTTTAATTTAAGGCCTTAAAATGTCTGAAACATGATTTTCAAAGGTCTAAAAAAAGTATTGATGCGACTTTCATTTAAAACAAATTCGTAAACTTCAGCCTCGCTTTGAATGTTTTTTTCATTTTTGAAGACGCTGTTGGACTTTTTTTGCCAGTATGGATGTGAAATGGGTGTGAAACTGTATTCATTATGGTCTTAAAGTCTTAAATTAGACTGGTTGAAACCTGCACAGACCCTGGAAAGGTCAGAGTGTCTACTTTTATATAACGCAACAAAACATGTTGATGTGAAAAGACGGGGAAAAGCCATAGTGGAAGTTAAAATGTGAAAATGATGGTGTTTTAGGACACAACCATTCAAACCAAACCTTCGTCCTCACCTTTACGTTGTCCTGGACACGTATGTGTTTTTGAATGACCTTTTCAAAACAGTGGAACGCTCCTGGAAATGTTCTCAGAATTATGTTGTTTTGAGTATTTTAGAGGTGCTCTTAAAGGAGGTGCTCGTTAGTGCCAGTCCGTCTCTGTGTGTTAGAGGCGTCCCCTGACCGGTCGCCTCGTCCCAGCTGTGTTTCTGTCGTCCAGCCGTCTGCTCAGCTCCCTCAGTCATCCGTCCCCTCTGTCTTTTCTCTGTTCAGTCTGGAACAGGTCTGCTGCATGGTTTTGTGGATCGTCCCAAACAGAGGAGGCATCGCTGTAAAGACCCCACCAAGCTGGACGTCAACTCTTTGACAGGGGAGGAGAGGGTTCCAGTGGTGCACCGGGGCACGGGACGCAGGGTACCAACACATGCACACTGCACATGCTAGTCCGGCCGATGTCATATGTGTAACGTGTCCAAAATCCGCTGATATTTGACCTGAATATGTCTCCTCAGCCTGGTTCAACACCAAAGTAAAGTCTGACGCAGCAGAGCGGCTGCCGGGCTGCTGTGTGCAGCCGGGTCACTGTCGGTCCTAGTTGAGGCTGTGGAAAGCTCCCACGGCGCTGTTGTCATGCTGTTGTGCTGTTCTCCTCTTGCAGCTTGGTGGTGCTATGGCTCCAGCCATAAAGGAGCTGTCCAGGTGGCTGGATGCCAACTCAGAGTACTTTGTAGCTCCAGACTGGGCTGATGTAGTCAAACATTCTGTGAGTATAACGCACTGGGGTGAAGCTGGTCACACGCATGTCACAAGGACGCACTCCGTCACCGTGAACCGTTTTTCCTCATGAATATTCATGAGTTTCATCTTTTAGACAGTTATGGCATTTTTAGCGCAAAGTTGTAGCAACAACTTTGCCTTAATCAGTTTCAAACTGCACATGTGCCGTTCTTTAAGTTAAAACGGAGCAGATAGAAGTGACATGTGAAACAGCTGAACATGTGCAGAGGTGCTGTGATTCCGCTGTCCTCATGTCTCATGTCCTCCTCTGTCTACAGGGCTATCTTCCTGAGGGAAAGTTCTCTCGAATTCTAACTGAGCCGGTCAACAGGGATCCGGGCTCCAGGCGTCGGGGGCGTCGCCCGCGCAGTGAGATGCCTAAGCCCCTCCTCTCTGTGTCGGACTCCTCTCCGTCGGCCCTGGGACCTCCCCTCTTCATGAACGGCGGTTTAATCAGCAGCATGGACACCATGGTGGCCATGCAGAACCTGCGCGGTGCCATTCCCGGCCTCCCCATCTCGGGGATCATGGCGGCCGGATTTCCTCATGGATTTTCTGCCGCTGTGACCACGGCGGGCGCAGCAGCAACGGCTGAAGATGCAAAGAACGGGCTGAGTATGTTACCCATGATGCTGCACGGCATCCCGCACCCCCACGGCGCTGCAATCCCGCAGCACGCCATGTTCAGTGTCGGGGCAATGATGGCGCACACACCGCCACCGCCTCCTCACCCCAGCTCGTCCTCATCCTCCTCTTCTGCAGCAAAGGTCACTACTACAACGGCGCCGTGCGAGGCGGGCAGCCCCTCCTCAACTACGCCTGCTGAGAGAGAGAACATGTCTGCTTCACCGTCAGGTGGCGAGAAAGAGAAGGAGAAGAAGGAGGAGAAAGGAGGAGACGGAAACAAGCGGGCTGTGGTGGCGGAGTCAGCGGCCATCATCACCTCCACCAGCAGAGCTCACCTGGGCGCCGCTCACCTGGGGGCCGGCACCGGCAGCCACCTCACCTTCAACCCCTTCCTGATCCCAGGCATGTCCCACGGCCTGCTGTACCCGCACATGTTCCTACCGCACGGGGGCATCATGGCGCTGCCGGCCATGCCGTCGGGGGCCGCCGACAGCTCGCCAGGAAGCCCGAAGAGGAGGAGGAAGAAAGGGGAGAAAGAGGAGGAGAAAGAGAGAGAGGAAGAGGAGAAAGAAAGTACAGTTAAGGTGGGCGTGGCCTCCTCCTCGTCCCCCTCCGTCCCCTCTACCTCAGTTCCGGATCCGGCTGAGGAGCCCCAGACTGCAGTGGGAGAGAACGGGCCCTCAGAGTCTCAGGAACCGGACTCCCGTAACCAACCTGAGGGAGCAGCAACAGAGGAAGGAGGAGGAGAGGCGACGGAGGAGGAGGAGGAGGAGCAGAGACAGGCAGAGGGGGAGGAAGGCTAAGAGCAGTCCAGCACCTCCTCCCATCTCCCTTCTCAACTGAGCAACAGTGTAAAATTTGTGCCGTGTCTGTCAGTCAATGTTCATGTAAAGACTTTTATTATGACACTGACTAATAATTATACCGACTTGGTCATGTTTATATACCAGGTGGGGGGGCG
>JAPQRQ010000022.1:12419732-12431196 GCA_037367365.1 Apogon talboti | reverse complement strand
AGTGGATGGACACACTGTGTTTATATATATATATATATATATATATATATAAAATATACATATATTTATATTTGTATAAAATACAGGATTTTCACTAAAAAACCCCAAAATACAGAGAATAATATTGTAATAAATGGTGATAAATCACTTAACAAAGGTTAAATATAGAGAAAAATTCATTTGAGAACTGTCACAAAAGTAAGACTGGGTCTTTATGGGTTAATTGTGATTTATGGTGTTTTTACTGATAATAAATGTCAAAACAGATAATACTTGAAGGGTGCATGGGAGTTGGTGAAATGTCTCAGAAAGGTTTTTCCCTGCGCTAGAGTGCGTTTGTGTGTTGTTTCAAATTCATGAGTGGCCGATGTGAGCTGACATGTCGGCTAACACAACGCCGCAGTGTTAATGAGATTGACCTGGTCAGAGCGGGTCACACTTTCCTCAAACACTAACTTATCAATACTTAATGCTGCAGATATCCTGAGCAGTAGTAAAATGGAAATGGAACATGAGCTCCATTTGTCATTCAACTATCAGACCTGCACTTTAACTACACACATACAACAGTTTGGATGGAGCATGTGAAGACAGGTCAGGAGGTTATTGTCCACTAAAGAGATTAAGGCCTGCTCTCTGACCGTCTGTCACCGAAATGACCACAGTGGTGGTGACAGCAGCTTTTCTGGGCCTCTCTTTTCTTACTAAATTTCATTTTGTTTTAAATGTATAATTTACAATTCAAGACTACTTTTCTACTTTTGACTTCACTTTCGTATGTTTTTCTTCTACAGTTTGGAGACTAAAATAATAATACTGTCCCTTGGACAACATTATGAAATGTGTCTGAATGTTACTGGTATTTTGAGGTCTCCCTTGGAATTCTACTGGGATTAGTTAACGCTGAAATCTGGGGAAAGGCTTTTTCATGTGGTTGGATGTTTGGTTTTTTACGACTTACACTACCCATAAATGGATGTCTTGTTAGATAAATAATCATTTGTCATGTGCATTCTAAGCAGGTGGACTCTTACATCTGACGTTGACTGGATGTGTGATGATGGAAGTGTACACTCTTAGTATATTTTCCTGCTACAGCTTTTAAAACTAAACAGATCTATTATCAAATGACTGAATTGGTGTGGTTATCTTCTTCATTCTCTGTTGGTCTCTGTTAAACTCCTCTGAATGAGGTCTTTGTTGTTATTTGTGTTCATGTGTAGGGTTGGAGTGGGGACTTAAACACTGGAGGAGGTAAGTGATGAACCAACACCTGGGTATCCTGCATTTGGTCGGGTGATGCCGGAGGCTTTAATGACGGACAGAAATGGAATATACCAGTATTAATGTTAATATTAGTGTATTATCACCTGAAAATGACAGCTTGACATCACATGTGGAGTCAGTTCAGGTTGCCTTTCGCACCATGTTCCTATAGAGGCTCAGAACAGACACTTTGTTTTTGGAGGGAGACATTTAACAGTAATGTGTAGGAATGTCACCAGTTAGAGGAGGTTATTATCCCCTCATCTAAGCAGACCAGAATGGACAAAACAAACGATGAGGAAGTTCTGTTTTGGTTATGTCACCTTAAGAGATGAGGGTGGAGGGTATTCAGTTTTTTGCGAATGTAAACTGTATCAGGTTTTGCCAGAGCATTTATTTAAAAGAGCGTGTTGCCTGGGTTTGCCCAGGTTTTTTTTCACCCACTTTTTTTTGTTACCCATGCAACCAGAGGATCTCCTAAGAGAAGCCTCATTATTATATATCTACATGGCCTTCTCCAGATTGCAGGGTGCCAGCTCAGTCTACTTTCATGACACTGAAAACCCAACTTACATCAACAACCCCTTAATGTTGTTTTGTTACGTAGGCCCTGACCGTGGTTCATACAGCAAGTCAGGTGTCTTTTATCCTCTTCTGAATGGAAATTGCAGCTGTAGGCAGTGAAATGTTAATGACTATTATCAAGATCTCTGCTTTACCATGAGAGGTGCTTAGAGGTTTAATGATAAGTGAAGTTTCACAACATTTACATTTACACTACAGTACATATTATACTTTAGGGTAAAAGCCTCCTTCTGCCTTCTATGGTGGACGCAGAGCCCTGGGCCTCACCCAGGCTGAGGTCTCTGAGGTAGTTGGGCAGCTCCTTGGCTGGGATGGATGAGATCTGTCCAGAGTTCCTTAAAGCTCTGGATGTTATGGGGCTGTCTTGGTTGATACGCCTCTTTAATTTTGGGTGAAGGACCGAGACAGTGCCACTGGATTGGCAGACTGGGGAGGTGGGCCCCCTTTTGAGGCAGGAGGACCAGAGGGTGTGTACCAACTATAGGGGGATCACAGTCCTCAGCCCCTCTGGGAAGACCTATGCCAGGGTACTGGAGAGGAGAGTTTGACCAATGGTCAAACCTGGCATTCAGGAGGAACAATGCGGGTTTTTGACCTGGTCATGGAGCACTGGACCAGCTCTTTACCCTCTACAGCATATGTGTCAAACTCAAGGCTCGCGGGCCAAATGCGGCCCACCAGGTCATTTTATGTGGCCCGCGAGAGCTTAAAAGGTCTGACTGTATTAAAATAAATAAGTCAAAAGGGTGCATTGACCATAAACTATATATATATTATGGGAAACCATAATGCATGCCGATAATGTTACCCACAAAGTGACGGCGTCCCGCCACTAGACTGCACTGTATCCACATCACTGCAATTTTCCCAACAAGTGGAATTGAGAAATGCAAACAACGATCCCAAAATGTCCAGGAAGAGAAAAATGGATGCAGATGGAAGGCAGTTCTAAGAAAGATGGGAAGGGGATACATGTTTGTGCTTCAAGGAGAAAAACCGGTGTGTCTGTTGTGTTATGAGGCAGTGGCGGTTGTCACAATCTACGTCTGCATTTTGACACCAAACACGGAGCTAAGTACGCCAAAGTGAGCCTTCAAGAAAAACAACAAATTGTGCAAGAATTAAAAGGCAGACTGTGATGGCAGCAGGATGTGCTAAAGAAAGACACAACCAAAAACAATGCAGCAGTGAAAGCTAGCTTTACTGACGCTGAAGAAAGATGGAGTCATGTGGGTTTCATAAGCTGACAAATTAAAGGGATTTATGTTATAATAACAGAGCAACAAGCAAACTTTTATTTTTTTTACATCTATACAAATATATATGTAATATTTGTAAGTCGAATAAGTAAAAAAATCATAGTTATTTAACATTAAGGAGTAGTTGCATTTATTCTACATTACATTTCCTTACATTTATACTGTCTTACACTTACATCTGGCCCTTTGAGGGCAACCATTACGCTGATGTGGCCCTCGGTGGAAATGAGTTTGACCCCCCTGCTCTACAGGGTCCCAGAGTTTGCCCATCCAATCCACGTGTGTTTTGTGGATTTGGAGAAGGGTGCTTTGGGAGTATGGGGTCCATGGTCTGCTGCCATGGGCTGTTAGGTCCCTGTCAGAGCTGGGTTTGCATTGCTAACAGTAAACCGACTTTGTGCCCAGTGTGGGTTGGACCAGGGCTGCCCTTTGTTATCCATTCTGTTCATGATTTTCATGGACAGAATTTCATGGAATGGATGTGGTTGAGCAGACAGGGTTGCATGTCATGAGATAACTTCTGTTATGATTTGGCGCTATATAAATAAAATTTGATTTGATTTGATTTGATTTGATGTCTGCTTTTTGCAGACCATGTGGTCTTGTTGGATTCATCAAACTGTGAGCTCCAGTTTGTACTGGGATGATTGGCGGCTGAGTATGAAGTAACCAGGATGAGGATTAGCACCTCCAAACCCGAGGCCGTGGTTCTCAGTCACAAACAGAAGGATTGTCTCCTCCGGGTTGGGGAAGAGTTGCTGCTCCAAGTAGAGCAATTTAAGTGTCTTGGGGTCTTGGGGTGAGACTGACAGGTGGATCAGGGATGTGGACACTGTACCGGTCTGTTATGGTGAAGACGGACCCAAGCCAAAAGGCAAAGCTCTCCATTTACTGGTCGACCTACGTTCATACTCTCACCTATGGTCATAAGCGATGGGTAGTGACCAAAAGAATAAGACTGTGAACACAAGCAGTGGACACAGGGTGTCCCATACAGACGGGGTGAGGACTCAGAGTAGAGCTGCTGTTCCTCCACATCGAGACAGGCATCCTAAGACACCTCTTACATGCCTCCCTGGTGAGGTGTTCGGGGCATGTCCAACTGGGAAGAGACCCCAGGGAAGACCCAGGACACTCTGGGGCTGTATCTGTGGGCTGGCCTGGGAACCTCAGAGTCCCCCCGAGAGAAACATGAGGATTGGACTGGGGAGAGGGAAGTCTGAGCTTCTCTGCTTAAGCTGCTGCCCTCGTGACCTGGACCCAGATGAGCTGGAGATGGATGGACGGTCAAATCTGAACATTTTTTTAACATTTTATAATAAGTTGTTTAAGCCTTAAGTCTTAGGATGACTCACCGCTCCCACAGTTACTTCAGCTGTGTCGCTGTGGTTCCACTGTAGAAACAATTTTATCATTTCTTTCACATGGTGGCCATCTCACTTCAGAGGTAAAATGGTCCATTTTTGTTTGTGCTGTTATTAAAGACATTTCTCAGAGTCTGCCTATATTATTGATGGTAACTTACAGAAGCCCAGTGTTTTATGAGCAGCGTTCAGAGGGCCGATAAAGATGAAGAACAGCCCAATGAGACAACAAGCAGCAGCTGAACCCCATTAACCCTCTTCTATGTATATCGCCCACAGTCTGTCAGCCGGCAGAGTCACAGACAAGCTCACTACTGCATTTGTTGGAAGATGGTTGAGGCTCCTGAAATAGACAAACCTTGGCTTGTATCCATGTCCCTTTGTAGTTGCATTACTGGTGAAACATCACCTGACCTCTGATGACAAAGGGGGTGAGTGATTTGAGGGTCTTTGTGTACAGCAATGTCTTGAAGTTGTCTCAGGGAAAACAAAGCTCTTAAGGAAATGTGTGTACACAGAGAACATTTAAAACTGGATGGTGTTTGTGGCCAAGTGATCACTGAATTTCATTTTCTTACTTCTTCCACACTGTCAGGGTGTCCATAAATACTTAAGTGTTATTAGTTCTTCTTTACAGTTTAGATGTTGTAGCCTTTTGTATTCCATCATTCAATCCATGACTATTATTTAAATCAAGTTTTAAGCTCTATTTCTTAAGGTTTAAAGAAAATAAAATGGAAAATATGTTGGCAAAAATAGTCCATATGGGAGGTTTGTGCAAAACAAAGCAAAACAAAAAAGTCAGGATGTTCAGTCTGGAGGCCTTTTGTGGTGCCTTCTTGTTTACTTTGAATGTCTGTAAGATTCAAGCAACAGGTGATCTACAGATGGAAATGTACAAAGCAATAAGGACGACACAGACAGATCAACATACAAGCAGAATCAAACTTGTTCATGGACACCCTGACAGCACACAGCTGACAGCGTTGAAGGAACAAGATTATTATTATTTATTTATTTTCTCTCATTTCTTTCCACAAAATTATTAACATCTCAGTAAAGCTGAAATCCTTTTACATCTGCTGGTTAATAACGTGGTTATGTGTATCTGTTTATGGTCTCTGCATTGGCAATCACTTTGCATTCACTACCACGTCTTAAAAGCAGCTTTTTCATGTACACAGTCACTTCCAGCCTGTCACACACACTGACTACCCAACTATGTTGTCTTTAGACCATGGAGTATGTCCAACAGACATCTAATGGCTTGACTTGCTTTAGGCATGAAAACAACCTGATGTGAGTGGAATATAATAGTCATAATGAATCCAATAGGAAGTGTTGTGTTTTCATTGCTTTTGACTGAGGTGTTTACATCCACAGAGGGCGTGGTTCGCTGTTCATGGAATCTGACAAGCATCTGCAGTGACTGCGAACAGAGCTTTTTTTTCCCTTTTAGCAGGTGGGATGCAGTGTTAGGGTGTATTATTGTCAACTATCGTGTTTGAGTATGGGCCAGAGTCAGTATCCCCTTAACTACGCAGCCCAATATCACACAATAAACCTCAGCGCTCTCTCTTGGCTTTCATCCCCTTGTTATTCTCCTTCACTATTATTGAAGGATGTAAAATAACTTGTGCATGCAGTGCAGTGTTTTTCTTTTTCTAAAACTCCTTTTTTAACTTTACTGTACACATTTTTGCAGTCTCACATGAAGTCGACAAAATAACAATGCTTCAAATTGAATCAATATGGCTGTCTTCCTTCTCTTCCCACTTACAGGTATCGATTGTGTATTTGTCTGTAAGATCTGAGAAACACCTCTGAGTACTTCTGCGGCTGAACACGTTGTCTGGAGACAGTGATGGAGTTCTGGCATTACTGCTGCTTTGATGCTGATGTGCTGTAACTTCCCTATCATCACCCTTCTGTCACTGCAAACGGCTGACTGTTCTTGTGACTGCAGGTGACACTAAGCCACTGGCTAAATGGATTGGCATGTCTCGCCATGTCAAAACTTCCAATCCACCAGCTTAACAATCTCCATCCATAATTTCCCATTCATAATTGATCTTTATAATTAAGAATGTTTGTCAGTTTCACTCAGTAGATCTCCTTGTTATTCTTTCAGTCTGTGAGTGTCGTTTTTATCTTGACTGGTGTTACGCAGGTGTTGAATCCCTGTAGGGCACAGCATGTGTCACTAAGTGGATGGCTACTTAAATGGATTAACCTCTCCAGCCATGTTAGACTGACCGGCACAAAGATCCAGCAGAGCTTGACCAAACAGCTGAAGAGAGTTCTCGTGGCCAAACACTTAATCACATTGCTACATGGTTTATATGGGCCATTGTGTTGAACTTCTAAAAAAAAAAAAAGAAAAGCTATTTAAATAGCATTTAAGTATGTAAATCTTACTGTACTATGAGCTCTACTATAATAGTTATATTATCTATTGAAACCCATAATACTTAACATAGCACCAAGCTTAACATTTAGAGAATCCCCCTTTAATGTGTAGCCTGCTCATTGGGAGGTGTGTCACAATCTAACTGTCTACATTTCATCTTAGGAAAATGAAATTGAAGTCTGTTGCCCATATATTGAAATAAAAAATAATAATAAATATACACTCAGAGAAGCTGACTTACAATATAACCAACCGTTCTCTGTTGTGTCAAGACTATAGGCCCTTTCGTACTGTAGGAACCTTTTTAGTTCCTGGGCCCGCTCCTGTGCGCATTCGCACTTCATAGGAACTAGGAACTACGAACCATAGCTCTTAGAAGCTTTTTAGTTCCTACTCCTACAGGGTCTTTTTTAGTTCTATAGGAACTAATATGACGTCGGTGTTTGGTGATTGGTAGACCTCTGGCCACGCCCATTTCCACGTCTTGCAGAAGAGTAAGTGCGTTACAGTGAAACAGCACGGCTGTGATTAGGTGGTAGACATGAGTCCTGTTGGTTTATACAACAGGAGACATCAGACTGTTGAGTGTGGACATGTTCATTCTGTTGTCCATCAGTGAGGATGGATTCATGACACTAAATCCACGTTCACACTCTTCTGTTGACACGGGGGGCTGGAGACGGAACAAAACACTTTACGGAGATTGTCTTGGACTCCGTGGCATTTCTATTCTATATTATTCTGTGGGGGTCTGTCAAATATCGACTTAGATTTTGATCATAAATGAAGCTCATTTTCCATCCCTGTGTGTGTGTGAAAGTTGTACCGTGCGTAAAAGTGCTTTAGCAGATGCAGAATATGATTGCGTCACACCGGTCCGTACCATGGTTCCTATTGCCTGTGTGAATGTGAACGGAATAGTTCCCCTGGGGGAGAGGAGTTCCTAGAACTGAATTAGTTCTAGGAACTTAGTTCTTAGAACTACTCTGTGCGAAAGCGCCTTATCTCTCCACCCTGCACATTCCATTATGTACTGGGACTCTGTAAAACAACCCATGGGGGAACCAAGCAGAATTGGCTGCTTGTCTGAATTGACAGAAAGGAACAATATACAAATATACACTTTGCAGACCCATACTCTTGGTGCAAAATGCTCCCATGACGATGCTGATCATGCAAGGTGCTAAGGTCAACTGTTGATGAGGCTCATTGATGATTGGCCCATGAGGCTGCCAAACACCATGTGGAATGTGAGCGCTCTGTTGTTACATAAGTCTGCCTGTTGCATTGCCCCAAAATCCAATGAGAGAGCCTTGCTTTAGTGACAGGTTCTTCAGGCACTGAGACTTGTAACATACAAACAGCTGGTCAGTTCTTCTGTGGGACCTTGTTAATGGGATATATACCTTCAAGGCCCTAATTGAACCCAGCAGCGCCTGTCACCCAGCGTCACTGTCTGGTGATAGGTGGAAACAATAGGTGGAAACAATGAAACTCTCTCATCGCTGTTCCTGCTGACACAACAGCCAACAAAAACACAGATTTCAGATAAAGACATTTCAGATTAACTGTTTCAAGGGACTCAAAGGGGTCTTGCTGCAAGGCTCTCAGCAAGACCACCGAATCCCGTGGAGTCACAGAAGGCCTCCTGAGGGAGGGTGTAGCCATGAGCACCTTGAGAAACTGATTTATAAGGTAACGGCCATCCACAGATAGTCTCCAGACACCGACTCAGGCTGCCTTTATGGCAGCCACCGTTCCCCTCAAAGTTGAGGGTGACTTATCCTCCTTCAACATTTCATTAGCCTCATAGCATAATTGCCTAAGTCACATTTTTGGCCAAATTGTGATATCTGCCAAAAATGAAGCAGCAGTGTTAGGAGAAAAACATTTTGTAAGTATCACAATTTTGCCCAAAAATTATGACGATATAAAAATATGACTTAGGCAATTGTGGTATGAAGCTAACAATTTGCAGAAGGAACTGGGGGATGTCATGGGACACGCAGCAGACGGCAACCACCTGTCTCACACCATGCTCAAAACATTTCCCAGCCTTTACCTAGGTATATGCTGCTGTGGTTGATGGAGCTCTGGCTCCCTGCAGATTACCGTCCACAGACTGGGGCAAAAATTATGCCCCTTCAGGAGCAAGGCCCAAAGCCTGAGGCTGAGAGGGTAGGGGTGAAAACTATTATTTGATGTAGCTTTGGCAATATTCTTTTTTATTCATGCCAATGAAGCTCATCTGAATTGAATTGAATTGAATTGAACTATTAATACATTTGAGGTAGAATTTTTTATGCCCACAATGGCTCACGGAGGAGAGGAAAATGTTTGGTCTCAGAAAATCTTAAAAAAAAAAACATTTCCAAGGAAAGCTGAACATTGTGAGGAGAGGTCAGCTAACCCCGATGCTAGCTAGCTTGTTGAGTGGACATTCTCTGCCCTCAAGAGTATAAAAACGTATGCCAGGAATACGACAGAACAGAGAAGACTCTCAGCCTTGGCCTTCATGAACATAAAAAAGGAGTTATTGATGGAACTGAAACACACAGATCACCTCTATGACCGAGTCATTGAAGTTTTTTTGTGCAAAGAAGGGAGGTTGGATTTATGTATAAACTAGAAAAGCACTGGGAGAGTGCAGACCTCCGCCAAGGCAGCTCAGCTCCCCACCACACTGTGATTCCAACCCTTCTAACACATTCAACAACTTAGCTGCACAACCAGTATTATGTAAAGATGTAAATATAATGGTACAATACAAGATAATGACATAAAATACAAAGACAAAGTCAGATAAGTCACTTATTATACTAAAATGATAAGTAATAATCAATTATAACAAGGGAAAAATTTGTGTCCATTTGACTCACCTCAACACTCATATTTTAATCCCTTGACCAGGACAACATATGGCTAGAATTTGGAATCTTACCGATATGAGTTGTAGTTTTGAAGATATTGAGGAAATTCTGTTTTTTGGTAATGGTGGTTTTCTTCCAGATTGATCTCAGTAAGTATTTATGATACATCAGATCAGATGACACATACCTTAAACAGTCAGTAGCTAGATTTGTAGTTATGCAGTATCCAGTTTCATATTGACCCCCTGTATATAGACCTTTGTGGACCATCAGATCCAGAATATCACCACTATCCAGATCCATCTATGTCAGGTTAGAGCACAGAGGATGTTAGTGGCAAGGATTCTGGTCATTACTGGTTTAGTTAGAAGCTCTAATATCAAAATCAGCCCAACCTTCCAATAGTAAAGAATTCCATTTAAAAACTCCTGGATCCAGACGATGATCTGGAACACCCCCAAAATCTAATCACTTGTTCCTTGTCCCATTTCAAACCTTTCTTGAAAATTTCATTAAAATCCGTCCATAACTTTTTGCGTTTTGTTGCTAACTAACAAACAGACAAACCCTAGTGAATACATGATGTTCTTGGTGGAGGTAAAAATGAGCATCTCTGGTGAGTGGGCTGTTTTTTTTATTAAAATGTTTTATGTTTTTCTCATTTTATTTTCTAAATATTGATTGTGAACTGCTCCAGATGATCTACATGGTACAGTTGTGGTTGTAGTGTATAGGTTTGAAGTTGTCTTAACTGGGTTTCTTGCTTTAGTAATAATGGTATTCACCATCAATATGCCAAATGTCTCTGTCTCTGTAATGCTGTGCCTTGTTATTTTGTGTTTTTTGTATAGTATTGATGATTTGATTGATTTGTCGGGGTCTGCTCCAGGTTTCTGCCTGTCAAAAGGAAGTTCTCCCTGCCACTGTCACCAAGTGTTTGTTCTTGGAGGTTTCTGTTGGTTTCTATAAATTAGCTTGCGAGTCTGGTTTCGACCAGCTCTATATGTAAAGTGCTGTGAGATAACTCATGTCATGATTTGGTGCTATATAAATAAAACTTGATTTGATTTGATATGATTTCTAAAATTGTGACGTCACAGTGGTATTAAGAGGTGGATTAATTCACTGAAGCTCCGGGTACCAAATGCACAGCCCGCCACAAGGCCAACCTGAGAGCATCGGAGTCCATCCCATATCATATCTGTCCTCCAGTTCAAATGCAGCAAAACAGTCACCTGGGATGATGACCTGACAAACCCTCAGTGCTGTCAACAGGAGGGGGCTGGCGTCCTGCCCACGGGCTGGCTCCGTGGGTTTCCCAGGCTAGAAGCAACTGGGAGGTGCAGCGAAGAACGACCCATTTCAAGCTAAAAAAGCAACAAAAAAAAAAAAGCAAAAAAAAAAAAAACCCTGCTCGGAAAGTGAAGAGAATTTGAGAAACATAGTGCGTGATAGTGTTGTCTTCAAAGCAAAAGAGGAAGTCTGTTCTGAGCTACTGCAAAAACCAAACAAAAACATGGAAGTGCATGGTGGACTGGAGTGTTGTGTTCAGTGAATGCCTACACTTAACCCATTTTGCCCCACTGGCAACAATTGTTGCCAAAGTGTATCACTGTCATTTTTGAGTCACAATAAAAAATCTCAAGGTACTAATGCAACTTTTTCCACTTATATGCTAGTAGACAACTTAGACAAAAGTTTTGATTTTTA
>JAPQRQ010000022.1:12003525-12020840 GCA_037367365.1 Apogon talboti | reverse complement strand
CCCACCCTCCCTTGATCCCCACCTCCTGTCCTCTCCCTCCTTCCTTCTCCTCTGCCCTTTGTTTCTTCACTTTTTTCTGTTTGATTTTTCTTTTTCTTTTTTTTTCATCTTTCCTTCTCATCGCCATCTTTACCGCATTTGTTTGCATGCCTGCTCTGCTTAGAGTGTTGCTGGCTGTATTTGAATTCTGTCGATCTTGCATGCACACACACACACACACACACACACACACACACACCACGGTGAATTCATGCTTCTGTCATTCACAGCCAATAGCTTTACAATTGGAGAAGGAGCTAACATGAGGTTCGTCTTTTCTTGTTCTGCAGTCGAATTCCAAACCTGTGTCTTTCATATTAATATGAAGGTACTGTAAAAGGTCAAACCAAAGAACCTGACCTCACTGGTCTTAGGTTACATTACTTTAGCTTTTTGCTCTAATAGGTGATTTTGCAGAAAACAAAAATACATTTAAAACAATAATGAATGGTGGTAATTTCTGTTTAAAAAGCATTAATGTTCATGTTTCCACACTGTGAGTAATGCCTTTGACCAGCTCTGTCATATGTTTTCATCACTAGGTCACTGTTCAAAATCACATGTAGTAGTTTGGCAGATTTTGGATTGAAAGTATATTAGCAATGGGATTTTTGAAGTTTTTTGTTGTGTAGCTCATAATGCATTTCCTGAAAGAAGAACATAACCAGCGGTGGTTATCAAGGTGATAACAAATACAGACTTAATGTGTTGTATTGGGAAAGATCCAGGGTGTAAGAATGAACGGGATTAAGACGATCTACCTGCAAAAATGAAATATAATATTCATGGCTGTGTTGTCATTAGAGCATAATCAAAAGAAAAATTACAAATGTTGTGGGTTTTTTTTTTTTTCAGCTTAGAGTGAGCCATGGATATGTGCAGACAGAACAGGTCTCTGGGCTGTGCTGCATGTTTCTACACTACTATTATTTATTTAATTAGTTAGTTAGTTGATTAGTTAGTTAGTTGTAGGTAAAGTCGAGATGTAGATATATTGACTTTTTTCAATATCAGCCATCAGCCTAATTTTTTATTTTTTTTGAAAGCTGATATTTGATTAATAGTAAAAATGTTATAAGATATTTGTTCAGGCACCTGTGTGGGCAGCATTTGAAGTTCAATACATGTTAAAAGAGTACTATGTGTACATGTATTAATAATTACATTTATATTGCTGCATAAAAATCTTAATTATCTGCGTGTTTCAATTGTATTTTACGGTTAATGTGCTTAAAAAAAAAAAAATTGGCCTTAAATATCAAAAATCAGCTGTAGATATCAGCCATTGGCTGACCAAATTTTTCAAAATCGGCATCGGCCTTAGAAAAATCCATATCGGTCGACCCCTAATAAAGTCATTACTGTCTTCTATGATTGCGGACCAGACTCAACATCCTCTGAACTCCAAAGTCCAGAAGTGACAGACTAAGCACTGACGCTCACTCTGGCCTGCTGTGTTTCATAGTCAAGGGTGAAGGGTGGGCATTCATCAGGTTACCACAAAATATCACACTCTGACCCTTTAAAATGTGTCCAGCTGCACATGGCTGACCTGTATTACAGTATAAGTCCACTTTCATCTGGCTTGAAATCTTGTAACACGAAATTATGTAGAAACACAATTGTTGGTAATACATAATAAACACATTTCCCTGCAGTTCATCATAAATTGTCACATATTACAGTCCAGTGCAGTCAGTTCTACATATGGAAATGTAGAAGTTACTCATTTTCCTGATAATGTAGTAATGCAGTGGAATATGTGGGGACCAGTCAAAACCAGAGTCTTCTTTTGTACACCTTATACAATGACTGAACTAAATCTGATCTTAGATTCCACAGGATGACTCTGATCTCAGTCTGAATCATTAAGGCAGTGGCAGGATGAGGTTTTTATCACATTAATCTTTTATATACAGCCACACTCAGGGACATTATGTCAAAACGCGACCTGGAAAACCTCATTTGCCTTTTTATTTCTATCAGGGTGGACTGCTGCGATGGTCTTTGGACAGGGCTTCTGAATAAGACCATTAAAGATGACAGCTGCGTTTCTGTTCTAAGGACTGCAATATATGATTATGTATCATTACATATGCAATAAGGTAGTAGTTTAGGCCATGTATAATTACAAAATGCAGTAGATGATTCCAAAATGCATGTCGCATATGGAAGTTAAATGTATTATATGTGTTTATTTTTATATTACATAGTGTGTTGACAAAAAACAAACAAACAAACAAACAAACCAAACTATTATATACCTATTACGCACCTATTATAATATACTAGCATACTGTGTATCATAATTCATGAAGCTATGTCCCTGGTAGCACAGTGAACAGCTGTTTTAAACTCACATTGTACTCACATTTATTTATTTTTATCAATACACACCCTTTCCTGTCCTTGGTTGACATTCAGCCTACAGAAAAAAAAAATCCAATTCAACAAATATCATCCTCACATCATGAAGACTTTTACAGTTCTGAACATCAGTGGCTGAGTCTCAACGCTGTCATAAAACAAATGTTTGAGAGGAAGTGTCTTCTACTGCTCGGTATCTCAGTGGGCAGTACCATTTTTCAACCTCCACCCAAGGCCTTTTTACAATACGTAGTCATTCCAAACATAAATCAATCGTGTTTCTACAGTCCTTCATTAGACCTTATGAAAATGAAACTGATGTAATAAAAAGAGCTTTATGATTAAACTATTCATGTATTTTATTTTTATTTTTGTAGAGCACATTTTAAATCCAGCCTTCCCTCTGCAATAAAACCGTATTTATTTCACTGTCTCACAGCCATGTCTATGCTAATCCTTTTAGGGTTTTCTAGTGCAGCGTAAAAGACACAACAGCATAATATGAACGTTATTCAGCAGTGCAACAATCAAAATGTTGACATGAACAATGAGGACACAACAGGGAATCCGTCAACAGCAGCAGAAGAGTAAACTGCTGTCACAGTTCTTTGTCAAGAATATGAGATGACTTCACATGAATACAATAGCGTTTATTGTCCGGGGGGAAATTAAAGTTTGCAACAAAGAATTATGCATATCATGCACAACAGTGGAGACTAGTGAAATCCTAAATTAGATAAATATAGATTGTTTTCATATGGCGCATGGATGCTTACCACAGAGATACTAGGAGGCATTGTAAGATGAACTTTGAACAGGTAATCATGTATTTGGTTTGGGTGTAGTTTCCAGGTGCCAACATAAAAAGAAAACACATCACATAAATGCAGAAAAGAACATGTATGCACAGGAAAAAGAAACCTGGTTCTCCTAAACTGTTGAATAATAAGTCTAACCTTAAAACATGCCATCAGTCAGTACACAGACAGGCAGATGTCAGTATTAGACTTCGACTCTCAGACGGAGTATTACTCTTTTAATTGCATTCCATTTGTCTGACAACGTAACCTTTTCAGATGTACAGTTTTTCAGTCTCTTGCTCCCTGAGTCGAATTCTTTCTGTTTCTGAGTTGAAGACAATCTGCCCCATGAGGGAAGGTTGTGGCTGGTAGGGGGTTAAATATGTGATTGACAGCTGTATTCAGTGATTTATGCTCAGATTCTGTCCGACATGTATGGAAGCTTGAAAAGATGTCTTCACTCTTCCATTGTGAAAGAAGTCGTCTGTTTATACAGGTTAGGCTTTGGTTTGGACTGAGGAAGGACGTGTGTGTGTCTGAAGTCTTAGTTGTTTCCTGTTTTCGGCTTCTGCAGCTTGAATACCAATAACTGCACCTATTAAAGAAGTGTTCCTCTGAGGTTCAGGTCTACCCTGCACCATCCGCCCCCTGCATCTGGAGGCGTGTGCCATGTGATTGAACACTTGCATCAGTTTTTGTCATCAGCTCCATGTCAGTGATACAATCTGCCTTAATTATATGGGACAGTTGTCCTTTTTTTTCCTGACATGGCTGGTTTTATAGAACACAAACCTGGAGGTGAAAATGACACAAAGGTAAAATGTGTCATGTGTGTTTTTCTGTTTTGACTTTTATCAAATTACATATGAGGAACACAGCAGAAGTGATCTAAGCCATATATCTTTACCAACTGCAGTATTTATTTATTTTCAGTGTTTAAATTAGCCAAGAATGAAGTTCAAGTGTTGTTTTCTGTGAAGAGGTGGCCTTATTGATGAGTAAAGTGGCAGAGTCTATGTCTTGCATGTGCAGGTAATAAAGCTTACAACAGCATCCATGCTCCGGTATTATGTGTCAGCTTCGATTCCCATTACCATTAGTCCTGAGGTCGGCTGTAATTGGTGGTGCTCAGAGTCGGGTTGTAACTGACTGCGCCCGTGCAATACTGATGCAACATGTTGCTTACTGTCTGTGACGTGATCACATGTGACTAAACAGTAAAACTGAAAAACCCGATCTGAATGACAGTTGTCGTTTATGTATAGCTGCATAAACACAAAAACAAACACAGCCCCATTCTTTGCAAGGTGCTGCACCTGTCGCATTTTCATAAAGCTCCAGTCATCACCGGGAGGCTGCCTGTTTGCTGCTTAGTGAGTCAGGTTTCCTCCTGAATTTGCAACAGATTGAGTCAGACTATTAAAAAGGAAGGGAGGGAAAAAAAATCCTCAGGGTTGTTTGTAGGTGAATATCTGGCAATGATGTGACATTTTAAGAGCACGGTACAAGTCAGCAGTGGATGAAATGCTGCTCAGGCTTTACATGCAGACTGTGACTACAGCTGACAAAACAAAACAAAACAAAACAAAAAAAAACAGTAAGGAAGAAAAACTGGGAGACAGAAAGGATAAAAAAGGAAAGGGGAAAATGAATGAAACCCAAGGGAGAGGGAGAGGATCAAACCCAAGGAGAGGCACCGAGTGACGTGAAAAAGTCATGAAAGAATCCACTGGAGGTTTTTCTCCCTCCTGCTGCAGTGTTGTGTATGCAGACAGGTGGAGGCTTCCCCGCTCCAGACAGGCGTCGGCCTCAAATTGTTGTCTTATGCTAAGTTTGCCCTTCTAACTCTGTCATGAATTTTCCATCTGCTCCAAAGCGCAGTGACAAAATGTTCAATTGTCCCTGTGTAAATCTTACGGGCCCAGATCGTAAAGCATTCGACAGCATCTGGGGATAAAGAGGCAAGAGGAGGGATGGATGAAAAGAGGGAAACAAAGACATAAAGACACGCCAGAGATGGAGTAGAGAGCAGTAAAACGTCATAGACGTGGTGAAGCCTGCGTCTGTGAACTTACGCCCTGTCCACACTAATATGGACACTTTTCAAAACAAACCTCGTTCTTTGTGTTTGTGGGTCTCATTCACACATAAATGACGTTACAGAATACTGAAACAGATGTGGTTCAAACTTTTTATCTGTATCCAAGTGGACTGGGTACACAGAAACATCAGGAAAAAGTGGCATAACAGTCCAGTTCGTACATGTCTGTGGTCGTTTGTGTAATGCACATGCACTTATACATACAGCTCTGGAAAAAATGAAGAGACCACTGAAATGATCAGTGTCTCTGATTTTACTATTTATAGGTATGTGTTTGAGTAAAATGAACATTTTTGTTTTCTTCAGCTCAGCTTTGTTTGATGCTTGTGACCATCCATCTTCCTCTTGATCACATGTCTATGTCTGAAACAAGCGCAGCAGACACATATTAGACAGCAGTAGACTGAGGTCAGCACCAACACATGTGGAGATGGACACAGTGTAATGGAGAAATCTATTGAACATAAAGAACAGACCTGAACAGTGCAAACCAACACTTTTAAGTTAGTGTCAGTTTATAACTTATCGTGTTGCTGCTCAACTTCATGACACATGAAAGTCCCTGCATCTGCAGATTCACAGTTATCTGCAGGAGATGTATTGTAAAAAGTTGTGTGGACTGTTTATAAACAAACAAACAAACAAACAAACAAACAAACAAACAAATAAATAAATAAATGAATATCCATATAAGTGTAGACCAGGCATTGCTCTCTCACATTGCAGGGGGTAGGATTGGGTGGGAGGTAGAATTAGGGATGGGGTCGTGTTAGGATTACATTTTTGCTGTGTTTCGTCATAGTTTTTTGTTTCAGCCACACCATAAACACAGACACATGAACATGTTTCCCATCAAATGTAGTCTAATACTCATACCTTTGACTTCATCTCTTATAACCCAAATCTGTCTTAAGAATATGTTTCCATGAAGTAAGTGCATTTTAAAGACATGAAAAGTCAGACTCTGCTTCACTTTAACCTGTGTTTCTTGGTTTGATTCAGTGACATGTGCTCAGGGCAGGATGCATGTTGTGATAGAGTATGGAGCACTGAGGTCAACACTTGTAATATTTGACCTCTATGTTGCACCTTTCATTTACCTCGGAGTGGCTCTGATGACTGGGTGACTTTTACAGAATGCACTGGGGTCCGGTTTTTGGCAGTAGAACACATAGCACCTTCTTTGCGTACGTTCCTTCATGACTCGGTGGTGGCATGGTTGGTCGCTGAAACAAATGGCTTGTCAGCAGCAAAGCACTTTTATTAATCGAGGACTGTTGTAGCAAAGACACTACCTTCTGAATTACAACAGCTTGGAACTTTTTGACAAAGTAACAGAAGATGAAACTCCATTCATCAACATACCATTGAACTGGACATGCATCATGGAGAGTCCAAATCATCCATATCAGACTAATATGACAAGAGACAGGAGATGAGGGACAAAAGAACAAGTCTGAAACCCTGATCAGCAGAACATGCAGGACAAAGCACAGTCTCCACAAAACCCTAACACTGTGATGGGTGAAGTTATTACTTGAGATTCACAGGGCTATAACTGTCGGTGCCCAGTGCGTGTAACACTAATACTGTTCTGGAGGCTTTGACACACCTCTCCTTTGGTGTGAGCATTTGGACTTTTCAGCTTGACCTGAACCAGATCTTTAGACCATGGTACAGACCAAACACTCTGCCCCATGGTTCGGTTTGTTTACTGCCTCTGAACACTTTTTTCAATAGTTTCAGACTTTCAGACCAATTATAAGAAGTTCTGCGAGGCAACCATCACTAACAGCGTTGCCAACTTGGCTACTTTGACGCTAAATCTGGCGACTTTTCAAACCCTCGTGGGGACTTTTTCCCCCCAAAAGCAGCTTGGGACAAATCTAGCCACTTTTTCTGGTGCTACTGCTGACTTTTATGGTGTTTTGGAGAGTGTGACCTGAAAGCATGTATCGTCCTGCAGTAACTGATCTGCGTCATCAGCTGCAAAGCATTCACAGGTGCTCAGTGTCACAGGAGCCTCCGCGTCCCTGAACTAAGGTACGTCGTGGCAGTTACGGAGAACTCTCCATCACTGGTCGCAAATTTGTTTTGGAGGGGGAGAAGGATGAGGGGAGGTGCTAACCAGTGTACGACATAAGCCCCATTCGCCTCAGTCAGCGACTTTTAGCGACTTTTACAATAGCCAATAGCTACTTTCCTTTTTAAGGAGCTGGCAACACTGAACACCAGTACACATAATCAGAAGGCAGACAAAGGGGAGACTGAAAAGACTGAATAAAAACAAGCTGACATCAGATACAGCCTGTTAATAAAGGGAGACAAAGCACTCTCACATATGTACGTATGTATGGGCCTTGGTTTTGACCTTTGAACTTAAAAGTGTGAAGAATACACACACACACGCACAATTATATATATCACAATTATATGTTTCAACATTAGTTTACATTATCTCGCCCTATTCTTTCATTTTTATGAGTCTTAATTTACAGGAAGTAAATTGTTCGTCATCATTTCAGAAGTATCTTTCCAAACACTGTCAAGTCAAACACCAGACGCACCGATCCAGAGGAAGTAGGGATATTAGAAGTTGTCACCCAATAATTGCATGATGTTTCATGACTTGTAATGTGTCATGTGGAAAGCCTCTACAAAGACGTCAATGATCTGTGGTTTTACCTATAGCTTCACAAAACCTTCACATTCAGAAATATCGTAATAGCTCAGTGGAATCAATAATTATTTTCTACCATATTGTACTGTGTTGTGGTGTTGGAATCACACTGTGAAGCCATTTATAACTTTTAATCAATTTAATTTCTGCAAAATTGTTCCAAAACGGCTCGATACTTAAGCTCCCAGCAGATGTTTTGTTCTTGCATCTATGATTGACTCTACATTATTTTTGAGCACCCTCCATAAAGTTTTACACTGGTAATTCGATTTTCCATGGTCTGTATGCACTGCAAAGCAGCTACAGAATGGAGGGAATATTTTGGTGATCTACTAAACAATGACAGCACACACCAACATCCGCTCTCCCTGAACCCACAGACGCCATCAATGGCCTGAAGAGCAACAAACCTCCAGGCCTTGACTGCACAGTTACTCCAGAAGCCCTCCGTGGTGGCGGCACTGAAATGGCAAAGAGTATACACAGGTTCTGCAGAGAGGTCTGCACCACACTCACTCAACAAATGTCATTGTTCCTTTACCAAAGAAAGGGGTCCTCACCCTTATGACTAGCTACAGGGGTATTACACTGATGTGTTGTGCTGCAAAAGTCTCCAACAAGATCCTCTTAAATAGAGTAAGAGACCATGTGGACCCAGTCATAAGGAAAAATCAAGCCGTTTTTTTGTCCTGGCAGAAGTTGCACTCAGCAAACGCCAGTGTTGGGGAAGCTACTTTGCAGGCGGAGCTGTAAAAGTACAAGTAGTTCAGCATGACAGTAGTTCAAACAAACTACATTTCTACCACTAGAGAAATGTAGTTTGTAAAACTACGGCTAGAAAAAGTAGTTTTAGCGATTACTTTTTATTTTCAGTGTTAAATTGAGAATGGTCATGTGGTGTATATGAAATAAAATATGGCCGTGGTTGGGGCAGCACGTCACTATCGGTGGGTGGGGCTGACAGGAGGGTTGTCCATGAAGGTGACGACCGCAAAACGTTAGTAATGATCGCACATCCACGAAGCATTGGAGTGCTGCCAGGGCCAGCCAATCACAGGCAGCGTTGGCTGTGATGTCATGACATGATCATGACTTCAAAGCAATTTGGGATGAAAGGAAAAGGGACTGTCTGTGTTCAATGATGACCTAGAATTTAGATTACAAAAAATAGATTAAAAAAAAAATTATAATTTTATGTTGTTGCCCAAAATTGTAGTTTGCAAATTGAGTAGTTAAACTACAAAAAATTACCCAAAAAGTACTTGAACTGCTTGACACAGTACAAAATTTGAATGTAGTTTAACTACCAGCACATTCATTCATTCATTCATGAACTGCATAGTTTAACTCCATGTAGTTGAACTCTCCCCAACACTGGCAAAGGCCTGTAACACAGGGGATAATGGAAGCGTCTGCTTCCCACCAGCTTCCACTCACAGTCACATTCATGGACTTCAAGAAGGCATTCGACTCCATTAGCAGGAGGGTCATGTTCTCCGTCTTCTGACACTATGGCATCCCAGAAACATAGTGAACACCATCAGCGTGCTTTCCAGACAGTCCCAAAGCGGCGTCTGGGTGGGGGGGTGATATTTCTGACACATTCCAGGTCAACACAGGAGTACTTCAAGGGGACGCTCGTGCCCTCTTCCTGTTCACTGTGCTCATCGACTACCTGATAAAGAAGTCTACTGAGGACACTGACTCTGGCATGGTGACACACGCCCACCAGTCCAGGAGACATCCAGTTAAGACCTTCTACGATCTCGACTCTCGAGTCATCCACACCCAGAGCACAAGTACAACTCAACAGAACGGCTGCCATAGGACGACAACTTGGACGTCAGACATCAGTGCCTCAAAGACTGAGGACATGACCATCAACTGCAACTCCTTGGATCCATGATGGCCTCCAGTAGAAATGACCAAACGAGTTGAACGGTCCTGGCCTGGTCTGCATTCTGGACGCTGGACAAGATCTGGTGGAGTTCCATGCTAACCACTGCTACTGAAATGAAGCTATTCAACACTACCTGTGTGTCAGTTATTCTCTATGGATGTGAATGCTGGATCGTATTTGGTGGAATGAAAACAAGATCAAAGCATTGGCCACTTCTTGCTACAGGATCATGTTGAAGGTCAAACGCCTTGATTATATTAGCAACATAAAAAATAGATAAGTCAGCCAACACACACCCCTCATCAGAACAGCAGCGACAGTGGCGCTTTATTGGTCACATTCTCAGAATGCCTGCGGAACAGCTATGTAGGACATATGCACTGTACGTCCTGACCCATGGCAAAAGGCACCCAGGTCGGCAGAAGATGAACTATCTGACCTGGTATGTCTGGAAACTGAGTGGAGGATGCAGAGGGCGCCCTGAGCCCAGAGGCCCCTGCTGCTCTGACCGCACACTGGAAATCATACATGAGACTTGTGGTGACTGTGCAGATGTATGCACTGACAACATTTAGCATGCATGAAATTTACGGAGAAATGAATGAGTTACCCAAATGTTAATGTACATAGTTTTCAGTAGAAATCTGTTCTACTGACCTTCACTAATTGAATTTCTTGCTGTGCATTTATTGCAAGTCACTTTGACTGAGTTCATCACCTTTTTTTTTTTGTCTTGAGGTTTCCATTTACTTCCTTTTTCCCCTAATAGTTTCAGCTGTCTCACCTGCCTGCCTGCCTTTGCGGCTGTCTGCGCACAGCACTTGCGTCCTAACATGAATTCACTTTGGCCTCTGGTCGTATTTCCTTGTCGGAGACAAATTCCCTCAGAGGGGGAATCAAAGTTCCATTTTAACATGATGTTTTTGCGTAGCCGTGTAATTGATTTGGTCATCATAGGATATGTTGCATTGTATTTGGGGATTGTTTTCAGAAAATAGGTACAGCTGGGATATAGAAGCTGTCATGTAGTTGTCAAAAGGTCCACATTGGACATAGGATGGGTAATGCATACAATAGAATACACACACACACACACACACACACACACACACACAACCACTACATCGATTAAACTCTATAGTTGTGTATTGTAGAGATAGTTGATGGTATAAAGCCCGTTTTTGTATGGAAATTAGTAAAAATGTAAGAAAAGCACAAAGTCTTTTATAAATATACAGTTTAACCAAAATATACAGTTCTGGGGCATGGCTCAGGAGGTAGAGAGGGTCGTCCAATAACCGAAGGGTTGGCAGTTCGAATCCCGCTCTGTCCGAGTCATGAAGGCAAGACACTTCACCCACCTTGCCTCCAGTGCTGCTACTCACACTGGTGTATGAATGTGTGAATGTTCGGTGGTGGTCGGAGGGGCTGTTTGGCGTGAATTGGCAGCCACGCCCCCTCAGTCTGCCCCAGGGCAGCTGTGGATACAGACGTAGTTTACACCACCAGAGTGACAATGTAAGAGTGAATGAATGATGGATCCATTGTATGCGCTTTGGGTATGCGTTAATAGAAAAGTGCTATATAAATCTATTCCATTATTATTATTATTATTACTATTATTATTATTATTATTATTATTATTAACCAAAAACCCGGATCAAATATAGCCAACAGTTCAGAATTTTCCATTGGATAATTATTAGAGTAAGTAATGTCTTTCAGTTGAAACAAGGCCTTTAACCTTAACTCATGTAACGAGCATCTTTTCTTAAACAACCTTTAGTTTGATAGAGAACATAAAGACTGGACTGTGTTTGAATGGAAAAAGGTCATGTGGTCTGATGAGTCCAGACGGACCCTGTTCCAGAGTAATGGTACATCAGGGTGAGAACAGAGGTGGCTGAGGTGGGGCCAGTGTTCGGATCTGTTTCCCTTCAGGTGGTTCGGTCCAGGCCCAGCAACGTCATGTGTCCAAGAAATGAAAGACATAAATGCTGTTACATTACATAAAGGCTTTAGCTTTTATTATGTATGCGTTCGCTGTGGAATCATTTTAAAGTCAGTCTTGCAATATATTAGATTGTGGGACTTTTTTAGGCAGCAGTTATTAAAACACAGACAGAAACAAAAGTTTTTCTATTCAGGACATTAACATATTTGGAAAAACGTTGGTTGTTCCCTTATACTGTCCTTATCCATGTGTTATCTCATATGTCTGTTTTTTTTTCCTCAATAACCTCATAATCAGGATGTCATGGTCTCTTACCCCAATAATGCAAAGACATTTACAAAAACACCCTCATACACACACAAGCAAGCAGAAACACCAAGAAAAGGACTTTTCAGAATGTACACACAGAAGCCCACGTTCACAAAGAGCCCTGAGAACACTGTGGCAGCATAGTTCAGATTAGTAATCCTGTTATACATACTTAGACATGCTAATGCTAATCCACAAAGAATGCAGCCCACAGCTGCCGAAAAACAATACCAAACCCCTAAACCTGTACATCCACCGTGATCTAAGAAATATGAAGACAGCAGCAGAAACACACTTACATAACCTGCATATCAAGCACAAAGACACACATTTTAACTTTACTAAACATCCTTCATCAGGAAGAAAAGGCTGAAACCAGACACCGTGAAGACACGGATAAGTATCATCACACACATACACAATAAAGGCCTAAAATAGCAGAGTTAGGAGAGCTATGTGTTTGTGTACTTGATATGTAAAACAATCACACTCACGCACGCAGAAAAGCAGCATTTAGCGAGGCTCTCAGTGCTACTGCGGTGCGTCAGTAGCTCAGAAAATCAATCTTTTCTCCATTTGGATGAGATTATGTTTTTAATATCTCTGGTTTTAACCCATAATGCCTCCCTTTTAATGTTATCATGCTCTTCGAGTCAGAGATATAGTAAAAAAAAAAGAAAAATATAAACAGGGATGGGGGTTATAAATGAAAGGATATTACACAAGTATACACACAAACACAAGGAAGTGGAAGGGATTCATGATGTTTGGAGCTACCATTAGCATCAGCATTCTGCAGTTTTGTTTTTTTTACTGTAATTCTAAGAAATGCTGTGAAGTTCACTTTATGGACTGCCCTTTATTTTTGTACTGCTTGGTGTGCAGTTTATCACGTTATGTACTCTATTCAAGGACTTCCATTCCCTATGAAATCCAAACACTTCTTAATGGCTGATTATGCAGGACCATGATCTCCAACTACTAGCCATAAGCTATCTGTTTATCCCGACGATGTTACGATCACTTGTTTTCTAGCTGAGTATTCAATCTCAATATGGTATTTTCAGAGCATGTCACTAGATTCTACCAGCTGCCACCATATTTACCAGCTAAGTGTCTGAGTCAGTGTCTTTGTGTTCGTATTCCCTGTAGCCACAGTAACCACATTGTTGTCCGTGGCTCCAGTGTTCCCCTGGTAGGACAGCTTATCACTGTGAAGGCCAAGTGGTTGTGAAACCGGGCGTCTACAGGGACACTCACTACCATTATAATGCCTCAAATCGATACTTCATGTCTTTCTCCCAGGACACATTTACAAGGAAAATATGATTTTTAAGGCTCTTCAGGCCGTTGCTGCGCTGGTCTGCCCTGCGCCTTTCTTTAAGAAAAAAGAAAAAAAAAAAAAACGGCACAAAGCATTCATGGCAAGTTTCTGAAGAGGCCTTTTCATCTTGTGTTGTCAAAAGCCTCCTGGGTAATTTTTGATCAAGCAGAAAAGAAATCCAGCCTTCGCTACATACTTTTAGGATGACAGTTTGACGTATGTCGGATTACTGGGAGGTTCACTGACGCTGACATTTCCATTTGTTTGGAGTTCATCACAGAAGTCTAATTATCTGAATGAGCCCATGCTTTTACTGTGGTCACAGAACACTGTTTGAGTCGCCCTCGAAAACGCCAGCACTCATTTTATGTTGATCCTTTTCTCTCTCCTTTTTAAACTGTTGTCATGAGCCTAGGTTCATGGAATTAATTAGCATTTTTCCATTTTCATGTAGGGTTTATGTATCTACTGCACATGGATTTCACCACATTACTTTTTAACAGTCAACAGAAATGATTAAATAATATCAAACTGTTTTTCTTAAAAATACATTTTATTCACAGAAAGCTGTTTGATATACACAATAAAAACATTCTTTGATTTTTACAAAGTGATGGTTTTCCTACAGCAGTCCTTCACAGTTTACTGGTAGTATAGTATCACAGTACAGCACTTATCCTTTATTTCAAAAGTGCAAGATGTTATATTATATTTTAGATATTAAAACAACTTTCTCCAGGGAACACATAATAGGGTCACAGTTATTTATTTATTTATTTATTTTTTAGGTTGTTTGTTTTGCAGCAGTGGAAGTATATGAGAGCATTAAAGTTGATGTAAATGCCTAAGAGTGATGTCCGAACTTTAGCTGATGACTTTCTGATAAACCTGCCTGTATAACAGCAGGTTACAACAGCCTATACACCCTAAAGCATCAGTTAGACACTACCACAGGAAGTAGAATGTTGGCACCATAAAGCCAAGAAAAGGACCAATAAGACGACAGACCGATCCTTACAACCTGTGGAGACACTTGGTCTTTTCTTCGGAGAAAACCGTATTCTAAAACATTTGACTGAAACACATTGGGTTAATTTTATAAATTCTTCTTATTACTGTGGTATTAGGAACCTGGAGCATGAAGAGAAAATTATGACAAATCTGATACTAAAAACACTGTTGAAAGTCGTCCGTTGGGTGGTAGCCACTGGTAGTTGGTTGAACTGAACAATCAAATGTCTACATACTTTACCATGTGTAAGGACACATTCAGTCCAATTTAAGTGTTAACCTCCTCAGACCCAGGAGCCCCACAGGTTTTTGAGTTTTGGCTTTTTTTAATTCAATAATAGCTTATATTGGAAATGTCATGATGCAACAGTTTTTTCAGATGCATTCTTAAATTTTTTATGGAATGTCATTTGCAGTGGACAGTTTTGTTTTTTTTGTTTTTTTTGTATAAAGCTGTGAATTTCTTGTCCTCATAAGTGGACAGTGGGTCCAAGGAGGATAACCGATAGTTTTACACAGGTGTTGCAGCTGCACTCACATCTATGGGCTGAGGAGGACGTGTGGAGTATGTTTCTAAAATGGTTTATTTCCACACCTTTAAAAAAAACTCTTTAAAAAAATACTTATTGGGCATCAGTGTTGTTTATTACATGTATTAACTGAGGTTTCAAGTTCTAAGCTGCATTTAAGAACAGGCTGACTGTCCATGAAGCCACTCAGCTGCCCACCCATAATGCTTAGGTACGGAGTCCTCTTCTCATCCAGCTGTCCTATTTAGTCTCATGTTTTGTGCCAGGGAAATAACACCCAGACCACCTGCCAATGCTTGTGGCAAGACAACAAGATGGATACCTAAATTGTGCATACTTAGGCGCCACCTGTTAGCTGACGGTGACAATACAATAATAAATGAGGTCGTGTTGTCCTCCATATTGTGTTTGTGCCCGTCGTCAATCAATCCTGCTTGGCTTTCCAGATTAGCTTGGTCTCAACTTCTACATCCCAGTGTAAACATGGTGGTATTGGATCACTTCTCCTTCGCCCCCGTCAGAACCCTGTCAGAGTTTGCCTGATTGGCTGATCTGCTCTTGAGATGGCCAATCGTAGTGTTAAATGGAGCTGAACCTGGCGCCAGATGGGGGTCCTCTGCTGTTATATGATGAACTGTTGAACCCATCAGCACATGGGCTGTTGAAGTGTGAACAAATGGGGTCGCACTGTAATGTGTCAGGTGACACATATTGTGGATTACTCAGGGGGAAAATGAAGGTTTAATACACCTGTGGGCTGATTACCAGGACACAGACTGCAGGAAATGGGTGAACTTGTCTCTTGTGTGATTGCTTGCTCATGAGGCTCATGTAACTGCAGCATGCTTGATTCCACAGTTCAGCTGAAACCTGCACTCCTGCACTCCTGTACGGAGGGCAACTGCTATTCATTTACCGCCGGTGGTGTCCAAATGGCAGTCTTTTACAGTAGAACCTCGACAGTGCGAGTTTAAATTGTGGATTGACCGAGTGTGTTTTGTGATTTACTCATTTTACAAATTGATTTTGCCTATTCAAATTAATTGAAACATAATTAATCTGTTTCAGCTCCCAAAAACCACCAGAAAAAGTTAAAAATACAATAATAATTGTAAAAACATAATAAAGGAATATGCAAAAGAAATAAACTGGTTTTATTAACTTATTTACTTTAAGTATGTAAGTTAAACATGTTGTGACTGCGTCGTGTTTCCCAAAAAAAGACGTTTTAGCAGTTGGAATATAGTTACGTATGGATTTGAAATTAACAGTTGGATAATGTAATTGGACTGTGTGTGGAAATGGTTCTAGTTTACTTTGGTCAAGGTCAAGGTTATTTCTATAGCACATTTACAACAACGCAAAGTGTCCAAAGTGCTGTACAAAGATATAGGTAAAAATACAAAATATAATAAAACTAATAAAATATATACATATAGAAGATAAGATATACTAAAACTGATAAACAGATGCACAATAATAAGATAAATAGTATCTAAAAATGCAACCAGAAGATAAAACAAACAAGTCCCACACTTGTATCACTTTGGGATGTGTCCACTGTTAGACATCTGTGTTGAAAATGATTCCTGGTGGTGGAGAAACCAGTTGGCAGTTGTCTTGAGATAAAACAGTAACACAGTGCATTGGTGTTCGCTGCACCATCAAACCTAGTTAATGTCTAAATGAGCTTTCAGTCTCATTATTGGAATGTGCACAGATGTTAAAGTGACCCCAGCTCTGTGGTTCTTTTTCCAGTCTGTCAGAATTACAGTGTGGTTGTTGAGCGGTGGCCTGCTTCAGAAATGAACAATACAAACAACACATTTATTCATTTGGATTCATTTCTGTCTTTATTTTAGCTCTGATCTAAGAGTCTCCCTACATATGTGATTCAGTGGAGGGCAGGACCCACCTGTAAATGGAATCTGCTTGTAGCCCTGTGTTTTCCCTCCTTTCCTCTGCTCACTGTATCCACACCTTGGACTGATCAGCTTGATGCATAATGCAGTGTCTGCCCTTGAATACTTGACTTTAAAATATTACTTCTGAAGAGTTAACTATTCATGCTCTCTATATAAATTATACATAAAACATTCCATATTCTGTAACAATCATATTTTTTTAACTGAAACATATATTGAAAATACAGCACTTTCAAAAAGCACTTAATCCACCATTAAAATGTCTGTTTGATGCCTCATTTCCATTAAAAATGGCAGGAAAAAGACGCAGCTTTTTTTTTCTTGCTCAAAGCATAGAACAGAGAGTGACAGATGTATTTTATTATTTATATTTTT
>JAPQRQ010000022.1:11991447-12002939 GCA_037367365.1 Apogon talboti | reverse complement strand
CCCGTGATTGGGTTACAAAGGCTAGTGTGAACGTGTTGTCATTGAAGGCATTAAGGCTTCCCTTTTTATTTATTTATTTTTTTTCAAGGAACATTTCATCACCACCGCATCCATTGAAGACTCACGGCAGCTATTACCGCTATTGCCAAGGTTAGGTGCTTAAGCCGTTAGCTCAGTGGATTCTACTGCCAACCTTGTGTTGTTATTGCGGAGGGGGTGAAGATGAGAGAGACAGGGGATTAAACCGAACTCCCACGCAGCAGTATTACTCTATTAATCGGCCGCCTTTGTCTATCAAGGTTATAACAAGAAGCTGCTTTGGAGCATGTGTACAGGTGACTGAAGAGCAGGATCTCTGGTTCTGTGCTTGAGGGTTGTTTCTCATGGTTCTAAGCTCATACGTTTCACCAGCTTTTATGGGTTTCACCTTTAATCTACTTTAAACTGTTCTCGTTCTCCCTTCTCCTTCCTGATCCGTCTCTGGTTGGTTGGTTTTAATCAGCGGTTCTCCTCCAGTTCTCCGTCCTGTTCCTTCATTTTCCACCTGTTTACCCTGCCCTCCTCACCCTCTGTGCCTCCGTGTCTATCTGTGTGATCGTCGTTGCTTTCCTCCCACAGAGACGCTTTATTACTCAGGTAGCCCGTCTGCTTTTTCAGAGCAGCGTCTCTGTGGAGAACGTGTCACTGAGCAAAAGCTGGTGATGATGGAGTCAAGTGCTCCGCATTTGTGTTCGTAACCTGATGTCATTTAGTGGTATTGACAGGCCTTAAGTATTCAGTGGAGCTGTGGTTGTGTTCAGCGCAGTATTAAATATGAGCCAACAGTACCTGCGGTTCAGGAAATGACACAGACACACACATATATATTTTCTTCCTGCCACTAAACTTGATCTCTAAATTAGTTTTCTGCACCTCTCTGTGTGCCAGTACAGGCTATTTATTTATTTTTTTTATGTACTTATTTATTTATTTACTTCAAGATTTCCTCTATTGAGCTTGTTATTTTCTTTTTGCTTTTGGGGTTAAAGTTCATTGTGAGAAGGTAAAGGCAAGGAGGCAATTATCCCTCATGTCATGTTAGGATGCTGACACGTTCCTCTGAAGCCCAAGAGACATTTTTGTCGTGTACTGGATCTTGTCATACATCAGTGTATTGGTGATCTGAACATTGATGCCTAGTTGGACATTTTAGTTCAGTTATAAGGGTAATCTGATATAGTTCAGTATAGGTTGTGTTTCAGCCACGTTACTCACAGAAACTCGTAACTGTCCGGCAGAAACCTCGTAAGTCCATTTTTGATCCTTTTTTTTCATTAAAAAATTCTATTGGTCAGTCTTCAGGTTGGTTTGGCGGTTTTAGAAATATTTAACCAATGAAAGTGTTGAAACAGCTTGTGACTACACATATCTGTTAACTCCATTCATTTATTTAAAATATACTGTACATCATTTTTTCTAGTTTCCTGAAAAATACCCACTTTGGACATGAGAGGTTTCCACATGACAGCGACAATATGTTCGTACTAATAAATGTACTATGTAATGTATGTAATTATGTACTAATAAAGTGACCGCATCTAGCATTATTTTAAAACAAAACATACAGCTACAAACTATATACATTTGAAATAAGGAAAAGAAAACAGTTCAAAATGTGAAGATTCTTGTACCTTTCAATGAAACAGCGAGCAGGTATGATATGACAGTCTACATCCTCTCTGAATTGTAGCTGTTGGCTTCACTTTTCCCACATCATTCCCAGTGCGACTCAAGTCCATCTCTCATTCAGTCATTTAACAGCCGCATCACAGCTTTACATCGAACCACACACTGATAGTAGACACAGATGGATGACAAATGACAGGAAAAAAGAAGAAAAAAACCTGACCCAGGCAGCACTGTTAACCACGGCCATAATAGAAAAGAAACAGAAACACCAACTCAGTGAGTTGTCAGAATAGTCTTCATCCCTCCAGTGGACTTCACAGACTGGTTGAATAAATGTCAAGTACAAGTGAAAACTGGCCCAACAGCTTTATGGTGATTTTTCCTTTAATTTGTCACCCATCTGTACACCAGTGTGCATTATCATAATGTAACGTCCACACTACATACCAACCATTCATTTACCCTCACCAACTTTAATCTTCTGTGTGCTGTTTGTTCATTTGTTTGCCCGGCATATTTCATTAATCCTTGTTTAAAAAAAAATAATTAAGAAACAAAGCAATGCAGAGCCATCCTGCACATGAAGTGTTTCCTTTGTGCATGTGTGCAGTCTAAACCTTTATCCTTGTATGATTCTATGTTTGTATTGTTTGTCCTTGAGCTGTTTATGATGTCTATAACCTGGAAAAAAGTACACGCTATGAAAGGAAATGAAAAAACGGCTTTGAAAATTATGGCCCTCATTATGTTTCTTTTCCATGTAGCTCTGTTCCCCAGAAAATCTATAATAAGTTGCAAGTCCAATTACATTTTCTTATAAATGTTATACCGCCCATTAATAATATAATCAGTTGCCTTGATTTTTTATGTCAGGAACCATAATTTGTCCTTGATGGATGTGCTGGGTCCTTCCCATGTGTAGATCGACAGGGCAGACGGCAGACGTTCACATCCTGACACATGTGAATGTTTCCGTTTAGACCATAATAAGGCCGTTGTTGTTTGGTTTAGGTATTCATAGATATGTTTTCTATCACATCTTTATGAACTAGCCTTTTGGCCTAAGCTTAAACATAAACCATAATAATGTTGATATCATAAACAACTAAAATCATAAAATGCAGTTCTAAAGTAATCTAAATACACTGATCATGTGTTGTAAATCATTTACATTTACGACCAGGATCAACATTGTACTAGTTGGAACACAGACAGATGAGTTCTCCATTTCTGTGACAATTGGGCTTCGTCTTCTTCTTCCTTTCATATCTTTATTTAATTACTTTTTGCTTTGATTTTGATTACTACACAGGTTTTTGATAGACCATTTAATGTCAATTTGAGAATAAGACGGTTATTAACTCAATTAGGCGCTCACATGTTGTGATCTGTAAAGGTTCTTTTATACATTTGTTTTTTTTTAATACATAGAATCATTCAACAAGTCTTTAGGAGCTTATTTAACTTGTATTGACATTGGCAGTGCCACCCAGGCTGAGGTTAGGATGTTTAAGATGACATATTTAAGTAAAAAGGTCATGAGTCATGTACCAGAGGAACGGCAATATTTAGGTAGAAGTGTTTGTTTTTTCTTACACAATCTTTTCACTTGTGTCCCACGTGTTTTCTCTGTGTTCTCTCGTCGTCTTACATGTCGTCTGAGTTGTGTTGGGCTCTTGGCATGCACATGTTGTGTATAGAGTATCTTCACCTTGGGATCAAATATGTCCAGTGTGTCTTTGTTTGTGGTTAACATATACTTTTCTGTGCGTGAGAAGTTGTGTGTTGAAAAGAATGGCTACCAAGGTTATTTGGTCTTCTCTGTGTGTAGGGGTGGATGTTGTTGTGAAAATGTGTACTATATGCATGTCCTGGTGTGTGTGTGTGTGTGTGTGTGTGTGTGTGTGTGTGTAGATGTTAATGCTTTCTATATGACTTTTAAGTTGATAAATAACAATGCCCTCCTACCGATTTGACTGTGTGCATACCTGTGTGTGTGTGTGTGCATGTGTGTGTGTGTGCGTTTATCTGTGTAGGTGCTTCCACTCAGGACTCGGATGCCATGGAGCCGGAGAAGCAGGTAGACAGCACCGTGAAAATGGCCGGAGTGATCGCAGGGATCCTCATGTTCATCATCATCCTCCTGGGTGTTGTTCTCACCTTCAAACGCAGGTAGGTACGGTAGTGAACCAACGCTAGGGCAGCGTTTAAAGGTGCTACATGGAGCAGTTGAACAGGAATAAACCAAAGACAAATACATGCAAACTTTAAAAAAAATATTACAAATGTGTAATTCTTCATTAAATATCTTCTTCCTGGTTATGACAAATATTGTGATAATAGTTACATGTATTACAGTATGTCATTTTTAGCATATATTTGCACTGCAGTTTAGTATTAGTGTGATTAGTGTCAAACATGACATAAACAGTACTGTGCAAAAGTCTTAGACCAACATTAAGTCTGTTAGTTTAGTAAAGTTCTAAAGACCACACAGTCTCTGTAGTAAGATACAGTCTGGATATCTGGGAAGTATGTACAGCAGGAAAACCAACAACCAATCAACAGCCTCTATGAACTACAGTCGTATTTAGTGTGACCTCCCTTTGTACTTTACATGTCTTTAACCCTTTTGTTCAGTCAATATGAGATTTATTACATTAATTTCCTCATGTTTTATACCAGGTTTCATTCAACACGTCAGATGTTTCTAACTATATGTGCTGCTTCTTGTCATGGGGTCAGAGGTCACACTAAATAGTGACTTTAACCTTTACAACACATTTAGTTCAGTTTCTATGTGTCTTATGAAGCTGTGCAGATATTTCCTGTGTTGTGAAGAGAAATAAAAATAAATAGGTACGTATGATGTATGCTCATTTCAACCCTGCAAAAGCAGCAAAGCTATAGGTGGCATAAGATGTTTGCACAGGACTGTGCTATTATAGGTTATTATGCATTTTTGGTCCACACAACTGCTAAAATTATTATTTTTAACAAAATAAAAATAAATAAGTTAGTAAGTAATTAAATAGATAAATAAAAACAGCTGTAATACTGAATGATGCTAGTCATTAATTTCACAAAACAAAACAAATCCCATAGGGGCCATTGACAGCAATTCTACAAAAAATATCTTTATTCAAAAAAAAAAAAAAAAAGAAATAAGAAAAGAAAAATGAAAGTATGGACTTGTGATGATGAAAAGACAGTTACTTAAGGAAAATTTGGGTTACTGAAATATAACATTAATTTATTCCAAATACAGCTCAGTAAAATAAGTGAACCACTCCTGTGACTCTTAAGCCCCGTTGTGCCTTCAGACAAACGCAGCAGCCAGTGGCCTCAGCCGGACCGAGCGCTGCACTGGGACTCACTGAGTCAAGGTTTGGTTTGTGGACATACTGCTGCTGGGCATGCTTTGAGCTACACAGTGGACACAGGTCTGAGAAAACCAAACCCAAACTGTGGAGTGACAACAGATGGTAGAAAGAGCCGACAGCTACAACCGGCGTCCTGAAAGGAGGTGAAGATGAGCCCGCTTAGTGACTTTGGGAAACAGCCCTTTGCTGTGTTTCCATTTAATCACCCAGCAAATTTTCAGTCCATTTTTGAAACGTCACACAAAAAGATCAAACGTGAGTAGAGGTGAGTTGTCCAACCCTGACTTCAGGGAAAATGAATGGTATGAACTGTGAGGAAAAATAACTGTTTGTTTCCATTGGAACAATCCTATCAATTGCATGTATGTTGTTCATTAATTTTGACACAATAATAAACTGAAAATGATTGTTTCTACTGTTTCCTATGAACCATTTCAATTTTAATAGTTCAAAATGTACACAAAAATGCAATTATTGTTGTAAACAATTAGAATAATTTGAAATACTGTTTGCATGTAGCACCTTTAAACCATATGATAGAAGGGTTTACAGATAAGTGTCCTCATATTTATAAAAACAGATTAATAGTCCACGTATGGGCTCGTACAGACAGGGAGGAAGCTATAAATGTCTTGAATTACAGTGAAAGGTTGAGCACAAAAGCTTAAATCAGAATGTTTAAATGGGTGAACAAAAATACATCCTGCAGATTAGCATTTGATCAAACCCTGGTTGTTGCAACTGTAAAGGTTCAAAACATATTTATATCAAAGGCAAAATTAAACAGAAAAGATCAGATTTTGTATTTAATTTGATGTTGCACACAGTGTAATCCCCTCTCGACCCCGTAAAGGCCAAATAAATAAGAACGATACTAATGCTCAGATGTTAGATATCAATAATCCAGATGAATGTGTTTGATTTATTTGATTTTCCTTCAGTTCGGAGACACACAGCTTCTTTTATGTCTTCAACGTGCACACTGGCTCGCCACCATCACCTGCCTTTACTTTCTCTGTCTCTGTATCACTGCATCCATCCTGCCATCCCTCTAGGATCATGCTTCAACTGTTCATGTTTTGCTAGGAGTCACATTTGTCTGATTTCTCTATTGTTTTCCTCATGTTTTTGTCAGATTCTCACTCCGTCTCTACGCTTTAGAACATGTACTGGCAGTAAGAGCTGAAGGAACGTGAGGGAAGTAGCCCAGGTGCCAGACCATGGCACCAAGCGCCTTTTCATATTAACAACTCAAGTAAATAGACATCATAATAGTAAGACCAGAACCACCAGAAGGTGAAACACATGCGGTGGGCTTTACCTGAGGTATTAAACCCACAGACGTTTTAGAAATAGGTATTATGTCAAATCCAAAGCACGAGTTTAAGAATGTGAAAATGAGCAGTGTCCATATTTTAGAAGAAAATTGACGGTTGGTGCTTGTTCTTACTGAGAGAAGTTCCTTTGTAAGATCAGAGTCTGAAATTCCTTTTCTGAGAGTGTGTTTTAACAGAATTATTCAATCTGCAGGCCAGTCCCATTTATTGGACCATGTCAGGTGTGTGTAAGTGATCAGATCTGTCCACACATTAGTAGTCTATCTACACAGGCACTGTAGCACTTCCACTGCTGATGGAGCGGGTGGTCCACGGTCTGATCGAAGGACCTGACAGTACTTCAGAATGTGTGTCATGAGGGACACAGAGGACACCTGAAAATCCATGATGAATGCCCGCCCCCAAATCTGTCTAAAGCAGGAGTGTCGAACTCCGGTCCTCGAGGGCCGCTGTCCTGCATGTTTTAGATGTTTCCCTCTTCCATCACACCTGGTTCAGTTAATGATCAGCTCATCACCAAGCTCTGCAGAAGCCTGATAATGATGTAACGGTCTCCAGGTGTGCTGGAAGAGGGGACTATCTAAAACATGCAGGACGCCAGCCAACGAGGACTGGAGTTCGACACCTATGGTCTAAAGGCTCATCCCATCTGGTCCAGATCATCTGAGGTTTCAGTTTGATCTGATCCAGGTTTTCAGGTGTGAAACCTCAGACCAAGGTCTTAGTCCGACCGACAACCAAACCAGGAGCTGGATTTACACCCTGGTGTTTGTAGACAGTCATGGTTCCAGTGTGGGGGAAGCTACTTTACAGCGGAGCTTGTAAAACTACAGTAGTTCAGACAAACTCCACTTCTACCCCTGGAGAAAAACTACAGCTAGAAAAAAGTAGTTTTAGCAGCTACTTTTTATGTTCTTCCACAGCTGAACAGGCATCGATATCCAACGTCATGGATTGGTTTAAATATGGCCGTGGTTGGGGCGCCACGTCGCTATCGGGGGGTGGGGCTGGTGGGAGGGTTGACCATGGTGGTGACGACCACGCGACGTTAGTAATGATCACACATCTGCGAAGCATTGGAATGCTACCAGGGCCAGCCAATCAGAGGCAGCATTAGCTGTGATGTCATGACATGATCGTGACTTCAAAGCAATTCAGGATGAAAGGAAAAGGGACTGTCTGTGTTCAATGGTGACATGCAATTTAGATTACAAAAAATACATCTAAAACAAACAACTGATTTCATATTCATTCATTCATCATCTGAACCCGGTTAATCCTCACTAGGGTCACGGGGGTCACTGGAGCCTACCCCAGCTACTTAAGGGTGAAGGCGGGGTCCACCCTGGATGAGTCTCCAGTTCATCTCAGGGCTGACACACAGACAAACAACACTGTCACATTCACACCTATGAGCCATTTTAGATGAACCAATTAACCTATCAGTGCATGTCTTTGGATGGTGGGAGGAGCCGGAGTACCAGGAGAGAACCCACACAGACACGGGGAGAACATGCAAACTCCACACAGAAAGGCCTCTCCCACTGGTGTTGGGATGGAACCCAGGACCTTCTGATGTGAGGCACCAGTGCTACCCACTGCACCACCGTGTCGCCCCTGATTTCATATTGTTGCCCAAAATTGTAGTTTTCAAATTGATTAGTTAAACTACAAAAAATGACCCAAAAAGTACTTGAACTACTTGACACAGCACAAAATATGAATGTAGTTGAACTACCAGCACGTTACAGCAGAATGGAGTGGAACTATGGACTTGAACTCCATGTAGTTGAAGTCTCCCCAGCACTGCATGCTTCCAGTACATCTGTAGATCACACAACGTTTCACACAGCCCAAAAACTGCAAAAAGGTCATGAAACCACGTCTCAAACCACCTTCAAATGTGGTTTGATGTGATGGCCGTTCGTTTAGTCCCATCTAAACCATCTCAGACCAACGTGAAAACAGCTTCTGATGTGCTGTCTGATGTACAGGCATGTTGCTTTACCTGAGCACACTTGACTTACTGGGTGGTGTTGACGTTTTATGCTATGATGCCTTAAAAACGGACACATTTAGATTATGCAATGACGTGTCGACGTTTAGGATTCAGAATGTTGGTGGTGTTTTTAAAGGATGGTGTTTTTGCACATGAACTCTTCCCATATGTTGGTGCTGTCTTGGACAGTTACCGTTTGGTGCACTGATAGTGGCCAGTGGTCAAAAATTAGGCTTCAAAACCACAATTAGTGACTTGGCAGGAAAAGAAAAAGACCAGCAGTAGAATAAGAGTTTGAACCAGAGGGAAGAGCAGCAAACAAAACTGTGTGCCAGCGCTGAGGAAACCTGGAGTTCAGCACAGACACTTCTACAGTGACGGGGAATTGGCAGCTACCTTATTACTAGTCTGCATATAGCATTTCACCCATTTTAAGCAACCAAAGGAGGATGTGGAGTCAGAGGGGGCATAGGGTCAGCTGGCAGTGTTAATCAGAGGCAAACCCCAAGAATATCTCAAACACCAAGAGGATAGAAAATCTATCAGAGGAAGAAAACGCCCAGAGTTATGTGAAAGATATAGGTACAGACTTCAGATGGAAGAGCAGAGAGGGATTATGAAAGGGAGAAGAGAAAAAAAAAGATACAAGACAGCAGTGGTTAACCTGGAGGTCAAGTAGATATGGTAATCAGATGCTAACCAGGCTAACAGGGCATAATCTGCATAAAGAGGCCAATCAGACACAGTGGATCTACTATATAGAGAAGGGGATCAGTGGAGCTGTGGGTGAGAGGGAAAAGAAGGAAGAGGGAGGAATTCAGCTCATATCATGAACTCAAAGTCAGGCCATGATTAAAGGTCAAAGGTCAGGGAACTCATATGAATACACACAAGAAGATCAGCATGAAAAAAAAAAAAAGCGTGCTATAAAAATGGCCTTTGTGGAAAAACAGGATTTAAGAGAAAGTGGCAAAGTGGAATTACAAGTGGAAACAAAAGATTTGAGGGAGATATGAGTATGAAGTAAAGCAAGACACTGGGAGTTTGTCTGGTCCAGTCAGTCAGTGGTGTGGCTTCATTGTCTGTCAGTGTTACAGACAGTCCAGCTAAATAATGCATGGGAACACACACATGTGAAAACAGCTGGACATGGACTATTCATAAATAGGCCATCTCCTCAAAAAGGATTATTTGAAATAAATGAAGCATGTTGTTTTATTACCACATTTGTATTTGTAAAAATGATAATAACATGTATGACATTTTTAGGATTAGAATGTGTTTTTAAACAGGTATTAAACAAATGCACATTCTGTTATTTATTTTTAATTGTTTTCCACACAAACCATGTGTAGTGAAGATAAAAAAAAAGCTTTATCTTTGGCATCTTTTACAGAAATGCCTGCATTTAATGCTATATCCAGATTGGTACTTTAAAATAAACATCCACAGTTGTATTTTAGGAAAATTAGCTGTCATTCTATAGTTGAAAATGACACAATCAGGGGGCTAATACCACCGCTGCCTACTGTCAGCAGTTACTGATATATCAGCTCACAGTAGTGTTGATGTAGCCTTATGCCATGTTCACTCTAATATGGATATTTATCATAATGGATATTTTGTACTCCTTTTTTTCTTATTTTTTTTCTAAATGAACTCTGTCTACATGACCTTCAGAAAATAGAAAAAAAAATTTGAAAATAGAAAATATATCTGTACATGACACAAGAATGCTGCAAAATGGATATTAAACTGGATCTTCAGGTAATAATACTTGGATGCAGCAAAGTCAGAGGCTGAAATCCATCACAGCACTGAATTTACTAGAAGGATAACTTAAAGTGTTGCTTTAGGTTCTACAAATAGATTTGGCCACAGCACCTGAATGTGTTGGTGCTGACTGTGCAGAACTAAAACAGCCAAAGTGATCAATAAAATGAACAAAAATGAATAATAAATCAACAAAAGAATAAGTAATTGAACAAAATAAGCCACAGACTGAACAAAATTGAAGAGTAAATAATGAAATAAGCAACAGAATTTAGAAAAATAAACAAAATAAGTAACACAATGAACAAAACTAATAAAATAACAATTAAAATGACTAAAAATTTACAAAATTAATAAAAAATGAACAAAATCAGGTAGATTTATGTTCAGTCAGTGCGTTTTGTTCTGTTTCTGATACAATAGCCCTCCACTTTAATCTGACCTTTAATGAACATCTACATGATCAGTAAATAAAATGTACAAAATACAGAGGATAATATTAGAATGAATGGTAATAAATCACTTAAGAAAAGTTAAATATAGAGAAAAAAAATATTTTGGAACTGTCACAAAATTAGTACTGGGTCTTTATGGGTTAAAGTAGTTCTATTTATTAGTACATCGTCTTATGGAAACAAGTGGCATCACTAAAAAAATTGGCATAACTGTTATTTATCCAAAAGACACTATACTGACGACAGGTGATAAAGTTCGAGGGACGGATACAGTGATTGTAAGAACTAGTCAGAGACAACACAAAGAAGAAAAAAAAAACAATGAAATGAGGGGTTTACTGTATCATGGGCCATTTTCTGGGGTCATTTATATTTCATTGCACACGCTTTACCCAGCTGTCCTGGTGCCAAAAGGAGTGTTTTTTAAAATCGAAAGTGTTTTACATGCCTTTCAAGTCCCATGAATTATTCCAAGGCAAAACTTTGTCTCAAAGTGAGCACGCACAACTGTCCAATTAATCTTTCAGAGCAGCAGCTACAAATGCTCCAAATGGACGTGAGTTTTCATGGAAAGTCAAAGGCTCCTGCTGTAAATGTAACGTTAAAGTGAATAACGGTGGACACAGCCGAAGTCTTAATGTGCATTCAGTGTTTTTGCAGCCAGGTGGCCCTGAGGGCTCAAACCAGCAGCACCCAAGGATACACTTTTAATAAAGAGGTTGAAAGGAACATGAATGAATAATGAATGCACCTGAAACTCCCTAAACACTGGCTCGTTCTGTGTGTGTGTGTGTGTGTGTGTGTGTGTGTGTGTGTGTGTGTGTGTGTAACGCCATAACACATTGATAGAAAATTGATGGGTTATATATTATATTTA
>JAPQRQ010000022.1:11846586-11858444 GCA_037367365.1 Apogon talboti | reverse complement strand
AGTATGCGTTAATAGAAAAGTGCTATATAAATCTAATCCATTATTATTATTATTATTATTATTATTATTATTATTAAAACATCCTTAGATTGTTTTTTCAAGAATTCTGTTAAAAGTTAGTATAGAGCTCTGTTAAGCCAAGGTGTTGCAGTTAGGAAAAAGCTGTGCTAATTTTCCTGAACCAGCATCATCCACTGCCTCCCTCCTTGAAACCATGATCCCTCAAAGTTCCACTTGGCATCACTGCAGACCCTCCAGAACTCAGAGGTAAATTTTCACTGTTGCTGTAAATGCTCTAATAATGGTCAACTGATTTAATCTGAGGTGTTGCTTAGTACACAATAAATTCATCTGTAGCAGCGGGTCATAGACTGGACTTTGAGAACTTTGAAACAGAATTCGGTGGGCTGTGACCCAGGTCCTTCCTGTTGAGCCGGCGGATGTCTCGTTTCAGTCCACTACACCAGCCAATGTCAGGTACAGATTAAATCCCTAATCACAGACGATATAATGAGGTTTCAAACCGACGACCCACTGTGGAGAAGTACTGTAATCCAAACTAGAGGAAGGTTGAGTTCTCGTGGAATCACGTGTGTTTATTTTAGGCTCAGTTGGAAGTCGGTAAGGGTCCCGATAATGTTATTTGTCAGATTACTTTATGCCCTGACAAGCGAATACATATTGAAAAGACTAGCAGTTCATTATACAGCAATCATATTTACCTCTATGAAATAAATGTTCACAGTGTGTCTTGGGAAAGCAAATCCTCAGATGTCTTCCAATGTTAAAAGAATTAGTGTCCATGGGGTACAAGTGTGTTTTGTGTGGTCCCTTTAGATAGATGAAGTTGATTTATCAGAGAGCTGAAGGCAGATTCTCAGGAACCTTTAAACCTTATAAATAAAGAAAAGGCAGAGAGAGTCTGACAGGCAGTGAAAAAGGCCGTAAGACAAAGTGGAAGACAGAGAAGTGAAGGGACATAGAGACGGGCTTTTTAATGTCACACACACACACAAAACTATTAACGAGGAAAGAAAAAGACATCAGTAGAGATTAAACACAGAAATTCCAGTACTGTCAGTACAGTTTGTCTGCTTCACTATGACCAGAAGAAGAATAATATATTAATATATGTTCAGACTCAATGCAGAATAAAAAAAAGTGTGTATCAGAGGTTTAAGTATTCAGTTCTATATGCAACAATGGTGAAAGTATTATCAACAAAATAATATTTCTGTACAATAAAACCAGGTATATTCATGCAGAATGGCTATTTCAAGGTATTATATTGTACAATATTATATTATTTAGTTTTTATCACATTACTGTAACCTGAATACATTTAAGAGCATTATCTTGATTCAATTTGAGAATGTGGAGCCAGTTTTAGATATTCTGTACACTACTGGGTAGACTTAAAGGATGCTTTTTATGTAAATGAAACAACTACAGTGTCAAATGTAGTGGAATAAAAAGTAGAATAGTTAGAAGTGTAAAATCATACTTGAATGACACATGTGTCATAAATGTACGTATGTGATAAATGTCATAAATATGGATAAGTATGCCAAAATTTGTGGCGACCGAGGCTCAGGAGGTAGAGCGGGTCGTCCAATAACTGAAGGGTTGGCCGTTCCAATCCTGCTCTGTCCTAGTCGCGTGCCGTTGTGTTCTTGGGCAAAACACTTCACCCACCTTGTTTACAGTGTCACTCACACTGGTGTATATGAATGCATATGAATGCATATGAATATTTGGTGGAGGGGCCCTTTGGTGCAGATTGGCAGCCATACTTCCATCAGTCTGCCCCAGGGCAGCTGTGGATACAAATGTAGTTTAACACCACCAGAGTGAGAATGTGAGAGTGAATGAATAATGGATCACTAATGTAAGCACTTTGGGTGCCTGCAAAAGTGTGAAATCAATTTATTATTATTATTATTATTAATATTAATAATAGGGCGACACAGTGGTGCAGTGGATAGCACTCATCATACCTCATAGCAAGAAGGTCCTGGGTTCGATCCCAACACCAGTTGGTGGGGCCTTTCTGTGTGGAGTTTGCAAGTTCTCCCCATGTCTGCATGGGTTCTTTCCAGGTACTCCGGCTTCCTCCCACTATCCAAAGACATGCACTGATAGGTTAATTGGTTAATCTAAAATGGCCCATAGGTGTGAATGTGAGTGTTGTTTGTCTCTGTGTCAGCCCTGTGATGAACTGGCGACTCGTCCAGGGTGTACTCCAGTGACCCCCGCGATCCTAGTGAGGATAAAGCGGGTTCAGAAGAATGAATGAATAATAATAATAATTAAATTTGACCTCCATGCAGTACTTGAGTAAAGTGCTTGCACTGCAGCATGTACAAACATTAGTGACACATTCATGACAAACAAACCAAACATCACAGTATTCACACAATCCATGTGGAAATGGTACAAGAACTACCAATCAACAGTTTGATTGCACATTTGGAGGAAATATTGTTTTAAAAAAAAAAAGGAAGGCACCATAAATGTAAAAACTCCTGTAGTAGGATTCCATGTGTTTCTAGTGTAAATGTAGAGAACCAACAGTTTATTGTTGAAACAGAACTGTCGGTGACAGCAGCAGGTGGTTAATGTGTCTGATGACATACTTTAATTTTGCAGCAAGCACAGCTGTCTCGGTCTGTCACTCAACATGGGTAACAAAGCTGCTAAGCTATTAGCTCATTAGTCAACCCATAATATGCCTAACATACGCCACATGCTGGACAGATCACATCAAAGATAAGCACTGACTGTGTCCAATCTGTGTATTTTCCTGCCACATCTTAACAGAATGTGTGAAGCCGATGCATGAGAATAACTTTAACAGTGTGGTATTTATTAATAGTTAGTGTCAGAGGCTTTTTTGTGTTATCCAGGAGATTATTGTATCTGCTCAATTCTGATGAGCCATGGAACAAAACAGGTGCTATGAAAATAGTTCAAGCCATCTCGAATCACTGCTGCTGCCGGTACTTTAATGGTATAGAGCACAGACAGACAGGGCAACGGCATCGCTGTCCTTTAAAGCCTGATCAAATCCATCTCCCTCTAGAGCTTTTAATGTCAGCACTAGGGGGGAGCAAAAACTCAAATCAACCACAATCAGCTTCACCGGAAAAACATGACCAACATGAAAGCTCAGCATTCAGACTCGGGCTCTACAAATGTGTTTTTAATGGCTGATGCCTATTAATGGAAACCCCATTGAGTGACATTTGGAACAAACATACATTTGAGAAACAATGAAAAGTCTTACATCTAATTTGAAGAGCAGCTCCAACACAAACCTCTGTTGAAATAAGATGACTGTTAGAAAGTTCAGATTTTATATTTACTAGTGCAATTACAAAGACACAAATACATAAATGTTAAGTGTTGTTAGGTTATTAACTTGAGACATAAGGTGACATGTAATAGATAATGCTGTGGATGGGACACAGTGGTTTCTAGCTGAGGCAGCTGAAACTAAACATACATTAAACATCCTTTCATTTAGAGGATATGAGTTGAAGAATAAATAATAATCACAATACAGATAAATGTAAAAATGCTGAGTATTTGGTATGCAAATAAACCCCTAATTTGTGAATAATTTCTCTGAATTTATTGAAGCATTTACTGTAAATTAATGAATGTGAATCATGTACAGATGGACCATGTCCTCCCGGTGAGTGAGGACAGGAAACTACAAAGAACACATCATTATAGCAAGGAAACACCTGCGAATTAAACTTTTATGGACAAAAAGAGATGGAGTCAACAATTAGGGACTTGTTTAGAGATTCTTTAGTGTGTGTGTGTGTGTGTGTGTGTGTGTGTGTGTGTGTGTGTGTGTGTGTGTGTGTGTGTGTGTGTGTGTGTGTGATATTTTGTGACATCTAGTGGTGAAGTTCCATATTACAAGCAACTGAATTTGTAGTTTAGATTTTTTTTTTCCTACCTCTCATGACCCTCAGGCCCTGGTTGGGTTGGACCACCATCTATCGATTGAGAGAAGTAATTTCAACATCACTGGAGAGCAAATCAATGGGAAGTCCAGTTATCAAATCACCTTGTGGTTTTCTGGGTTTTATTTTTCTTCCCTGTCTCCAGCCTCTCTCAGTCTCTGTTTCTTTCCCTACTCCAGCCTTGTACATCTTGGTATTGTCTTTTCTTCTCAACCCTTTTTCCTTCTTCATTTGACCTCGACTCGCTGCCTCTCAGAGTGTCATTTTCATTCCCTGTCGTTCTGCTTTTCGTGCTGTTTCCATGTTCTCAGGTTATCATAAGGCACTCTGCCAAAGCAAACAATTCCATACAACCTACAAGCAATTGAAATTACTAGAACAACAGTGTGCTCTCAGGTCTATTCTTAGAAGGTAAACTGAGCTGAACAAAATGTGGTTCTCTCCGTTTAAGACACATTTAGCTCAGTACAGTATAATGGAATCGATTGGTTTGAATTATTCAAGCATATGATGGTAGTTTTTCCTTTTACTATTTTTTTTTCAAGAGGGGGGAATTGAACTGCTGGAAGCTGAAGAAAGGGTCATTCATATCTTCTACTTCTTTCCAGTAGAGAGTTGTCGGAAAGTTAGAAAATTATAATAACCCATGAGAAGAGATGCGGGTGAATGCCCAGAGATGTAGGTCAGGTTTCAAAGTAGAAAAGTAGAAGTAAGACTCCTCAGCCCTAAGGCACATGCTGTATCTGACTTGAACATGGTGGGAAATACTGTCAAAGTTATAAACTTCCTGCTGACAGGTCTAAAAGTGTCAAAATACTGCCATGTTTTGGGGGTGTCTTGGAGGTTTAGTTGAAGCTGTGTGTTGTCCTGGTTACAGATACTGAAGAATCGCGATTGCCTCCAAATGACATCTACGTCTTCACGTGTCTCTCCTTGTCACTCTAAAGCTATTTGAACGTGAAAGTGAAAAACAAAAGCGGCTGCAGAGTGTCCTCGTGTGTCTCTTGCTACCATCAGCCGTGTTTTGGTGTCTTATTGAAATGTCCAGGACAATGATAATATTGAGTCTAAACGCTGCAGACAAAAGTTGATTTCTGTCCTCTTAAAGATATCTAAAATGATAAAAAGGATTAAAGTGCTTGTAATCTAAGGCACAGAGCAGGTCAAATAATGAAAAAATCTTAAGGGGAATTACAAAAGAGATCATAACTAATCCTTAAATCATGTTAATTACAATATGTTTGACAAATGTGAGCTTAAACAAGGATATTACCATTTACCAATATCACCAAATTTGCATAAACCATACTAATACTGCCTCTAATTCACAAATTCAACAACTGCTTTGGTCAGTTTTCTTGATTTGCTCTCAAGCAGCACATAATAGCTAATCAATAAGATGACTATAAACCAGGCGATACCATCAGTTTTTGGCAAAACACTTGGAAAAGATTCATATTCTTATAATTGTTCTTCTTTAGAAGTCCGTTTGATGAGTTAAACGTACGGGCAAAGACTGTTCCATCCCCTGTGATGTGCATTACCTGTTTCAAAGACTACCTTTAGTGAAATTAACCCTTAAGAGCCACTCTTCGTGGAGTCACTTGGGGTCAACAGAAGACCATTTTCTAATGTGGTGAAGGATTGAACTGATGCAGTTTGGATTGTGTTTCAGCTACATGTTGAACATAGAAACTGGTGATGTTTCTGTCTAAATGAAGTGTAATACCTGCATTTTAGCTTCAGTTCTTTAGTTAGATCTAAGCCTAAGCCTAAATAAAAGTAAAAAATAAGCTTAAATGGGAGTTAGGGTTAAAATGTAAAAAAACCCCAAAACATTTTTGTGCAAAATTGTGGGGGATTGTGGACATTTTGTTGTCTCCATCAACCTCCAACCTCCACTCTAATATGATACCTCATAATGGACATGGAAGTGATTATTTACAGGCCTGTTGTCCAATAACCAGGTTTGTGGTTCAAATCCCGCTCTGTGCGAGGCATGTGCCGTTGTGTCCTTGGGTAAGACGCTTCACCCACCGTCCTCCAGTGTCCCTCACACTGGTGTGTGAATGTGTGTGCATGTTTGGTGGTGGTCTCCGAGGCCTGGAGGTGGGCATGGATTCGCAGCCACATTTCCATCAGCCTGCCCCAGGGCAGCTGTGGATACAGATGCGGTCGAGTGTGAATGTGGAGTCAATGAATAATGGATCCAAAGTAAAGCGCTCTGACTGCCTAGAAAAGCACTAGAAAAATCCAGTCCATTATTATTATCATTATGAAAGTGATTAGTGATGGAAAAACTGCTTATATCTCACCGTGTGCCCATCAAGTTTACTGAGAGGTTTCACATAAACTGTTGCAGTTTCATCTTATTATGTCATTATCCATTATGGGTGGATTCACACCCGGAAAGTCCTCTGGTCCTTATTTGGTCCAGATCGAATGCGGACCTTATTTTTTTTGTTTGGGTCGGATCACATTCTCACTGCACTTTTTGCTAGTGGACCAAAGTTGACCAAATGTCAGTGAGACATTCGATCTCCTCATCGCTCCACGTCTGTCCACGTGTCCCTGCGCTGCTCTGACTACCCATGTGGCTCGGCTACTTCCAGTTTTGTTGATTACCCACAATGCCATGCGGCTACGGTGGCTCGTCAAGCACAAAAAGGTGCATGGTTCCTTGGTTTGTTTTGGCTCAAGGCTGAACTGAACCGGCCCAGAGTCCGTTTGGAAACGGACTGAGACCACCTCTTCTAGGTGGGCTCGGTCCGCTTGTTTGGTTCCAATCAGAGTTCGCATGTTTGTATTCACACCTAAAACAAAGTCCAGGCTTTCTGGGGAAACGAACTGTGGCCCGTTCTAAATGGACCAAACCAAGTCGGTCTGAATGCACCCTAAATTCACTGAAGAAGTGCTCAGAAAGATCATGTGAGTATTTCTACACATTGTGGCTGTCGAATTACATTTTGTTTGAGCAACAATTTTAGGAAATTGCTCTTGTGACCATCTCCTATTCTGGTTCATACAATAAAATTGTAATTATGACTTTATGAAAATTTCTAACATCCGTCTAATTCACACTACACACTACCATCGAAGAGCATTAAGCTTGTGTCCCAGATGGATCAGTGTGATGTGTGAACTAAATCTTAATCAGGATGTCATCTTTATTACTTTTGTAATGTTTCCATTGTTTGGCCAGTAAGTATTTAACAGCCCTTTGTGTGTCTAGAGAGTTCATCATTAAAATGTCAAGATGCTATCGCATGGAGAGGCAAAATGGATGTCTACTGCCATTTCATTTCCATTTAATCTCCATTGTTATGAAGCCAAATGCCTCCTTCATGCCTTTTGAAGAAACTGCACAGCTCTGTGCATTTTGTCTTTCTCTCTAGTCACTAGATGTCTAGTTTCTAAGAGAATGCTTTTTGATGTGTCATGAAATAACACTTTTCTCAAAAACTTTGTTTTCTAACCTTAATGCTCACAGTTCTTTTTAAGCAACTGTACTTCATTTAGCTGATCTGATGCCTTTAGGATTTCCAGTTCGCACAGGCATGAGTAAGAAGGATGAAAATTTCCCAGCAGTCTGGAAGCTGCATTGAATTATAGCATTTCCCTCCTCAGACTTCCCCTGAAGGGCCATCCAGACATTTGTGAAATCAATTAATCTTTTTTTTGTGAAGCCAAAATATCCGTCAGTATCCTAAAATCTCCCCAGTAAATTAGGCAAATGACTCACGATAAGTCTTCTTGTCTCTCATTCCCAGAAGTGCCACAAAGTGCCATCTTGACATCCACAAGATCGATTTATTTTCCATCTGAAGCCAAAGAGGCAGCTCTACCCCCTGAAATCCCTGCTGTAAATTAAGCTGCTGAACCATGATATGTCTTCCTGTCACTCCTTCCTAAAAGGGCTGTGATGACATCCCTTCATTCATCATCATCAGGAGACCAAATGGCCATCACTTTTCATGAAAAGGCTGTTATGTGCTGGTTGTAAATGTGCATAAGTGAGCTAAAGCATCTCTTCCTGTGTGTGTGTGTGTGTGTGTGTGTGTGTGTGTGTGTGTGTGTGGGTGTGTGTGTGTGTGTGTGTGTGTGTGTTTCAGAAGGGCCACCATGAGATCCGTGAACTCCGTCAGTTCCATTTCACCAGCTGGCCGGACCATGGCGTTCCGTGCTACGCCACTGGACTACTGGGCTTCATACGACAGGTCAAGTTCCTCAACCCACCTGATGCTGGGCCCATCGTGGCACACTGCAGGTGAGAACACACGCACACACACACACACACACACACACACACACACACACACACACCCAAACACCTCTGCACGCTGAAGAACAGAAAGTACAGGAGATAAAGGTGATTCCCTGACGGTGTGGACACAGAGCAGACAAACAAACACAGCCACTCACCCTGCTCTGCTGCTCCTGCCTTTCACTGACAGGACGTTAGAAGGCCTCACACCAAGCAGAAGAAAGAAGAAAATCATTTTGAAGACGAAATAATTGATAGTTTGGGGTACTGTAACCAGAAACCATGAACGTACTACACTGGATAGATTTGATCTGGTTACTACAGTCAACCTTTGTACATAGGATTCTTTCAGTACAGAACAAAGACAAAAATACCTGTTTACCATAATCACCGTGTGGTTTAGGTATTGAAATGTTGATTGTATTTATGTTTTCCATACGTTGATGGCAAAGTGCAACATCACTGCATTTAAGCTAAGATGAAATAATCACTAATTTAAATGTATTTATAGAAAATGTAGGTTTACGTCATCAAAGAACAGTAAAAGTACACAGAATGTTAAACATAAAAGAACAAGATATACAAGTAGTATAAAGAATAAACATTAAAGAAGAGCAAACACTATTAAGTAGGAGGAATGGGAATAAACCAGTGTATCTACTCAAATGAGCAGCCGCTGTAGTCGATAGATATTCTACTAAATGACCAAAGTCTGAACAGTCCACGGACACTGACATCTGTCCTGGACTCAGCTGTCCATCAGTCATTAGTGAATACATGCAGTAAACTGGGTTTGTTCTGCCCTAGGGAGACCAGGTGTTCAGGACCAGGGGGACCAGGTGTCCTGCTTTGAGTGGACTGTTCAGTATTTGTACCACTGTCCCACTTCCCACTCAATTAGACCGTTTCCACCATTTAGAATTAGAAAGGAGTAAGATCGAGTTGAAGTATCACAGAAGACTATTTGGATTGTCAACAGTCAATCAATCAATCAATCAAATTTCATTTATATAGCGCCAAATCATAACAGAAGTTATCTCATGACACTGTACATATAGATCTGGTCTAAACCAGACTCTCAAGCCAATTTACAGAAACCAACAGAATCCTCCAGGAGTAAACAGTTGGTGACAGAGGTGAGGAAAAACTTCCTTTTAACAGGTAGAAACCTGGAGCAGACCCTGACTCTGGAGGATGGACGTCTGGACCAGTTGGGGTTAAAGAGAGAGGGTAAAGCAAGAGAAAAAGAGAGAGAGAGAGAGAGAGAGAGAGAAAGGGAAAGATTGGGGGAGGGGGGACGTGGGGGGAGACACATGGATGCACAGCAAACTGAACTACAACTGTCAAAGAGTAGAACAGCTGGAGTTGGTATAATTGTTAGTATAATTACTACATGTTAGGTTTTAGCTCATTGTTCTCACTAAGGTGGGATATCAAAAAGTTCCATTTAAGTCAAATAAAAGTCCTTTCACACAGTGAGCACATTATCTGTAACCAGTATGGTCCAATGCATGCTGCTTATTTCCTGAGGTTGGAGATCCATTATATCTAAATGTAGGTCTACTTCTCACCACTGCTAACACGGTCCACCTTTCCACCAGGCTAACACACTCCTAGACCCACATGTGGTTTGTTGGGACCTGCTCACTCTGTTTATGCATGTGTGAAAAGCAGTTACTTCCTGTCACCAGAAATGAGTGCCAGTGTCTGGTGTTTAAATGAAATAGTGTTTTAGCATGTTTTACTAGGTATGAAGTCAAAGTTTCAAATAGAAATGGTTTTTGTTGTACAGATTGTACAGCCTAAGCTAAGTGCAGCTAACAGCAATGTGTCAGGTGACTTAAAGAGACTTAAGTCACATTCACACTGCAGACAAAAGTGGCCCGTATGCATTTTTTTTGGGTTTTTTTTGTTTTTTTTTTATGACAGTCTGAACAGCACAAATCTGATTTTTTATACCCATGTCATTTTGATATGTGGTCCTAAATCTGATATATGTCTGATGTTTTGTAACACGGCTTCAGTCTGGACGGTCATGGAGCATTTTATCAACAGTTACATCACTGAAATGTCACAATTGTGCACCGGAGGAGGCGGGACTGGGCAAGATGCATGTGAACACAGGGTGATGTAATGTCATGTCTTCCTCTGTGCATGCACGCCACTTCAGGGCAGTCGACTGTTCACACATGAGTCTGATGACAGCTGTATGTAAATTAGAATATGAACAACCACACAAAGAAATCACATTTCAGCCAAAAAAATCTAAACTGAGCATTAAAACCCACAGAGAATCGAAAAGTTTTCTGTTTCACTGTTTGCCCAAAATGGATCACAGAGCTGGTTGTGTTGATTTTTTTGTTTTGTTTTGTGTTTTTTTTTTTTTTTTAGTTTTCTGGAAAAAGTTTTGACCTCATCAAGCCTCAGCTGTAAATGGTGCAACAAAACAATAATGACACAGAAGATATAACAAGCCAAAAGCAATGAAAAAAAACCCAAAAAACCAAAACAAAAACCAAGTGATGCCAGGCATGACAAACCCCCTGTTGACCTACTTTTCCCAAAATGTAATGAGATCTATTCTGGGTCAGTGGTAATCAATAAACCCAATTTGGTCTGAATTCAACCAATAGTTTTGCTGCTAAAGTGTTAACAAACAAAGAAACCGAACCAAAAACAATAGCCTTTGTCTGGTCTTGGGGGGGGGGGTTAATAACATGCTCTTGTACATATTATAATGTATGTAATAAATGAGAGAAAAAAATACTCTGTTACACAGAAAAAGCAGTTAACCATCAGTTCAACTGTTTTTCCTGTTAAAAAAACAACAAAAAAACCACCAGAATGTATTTTACTATGTAACTTTTCCACTTAGTAACATTTTTTCCGCCCTTCTTTCACTCTCCAAAGACAAAATAACCCAGGTTCTCTGCACCAGTGTGATCACACTAATACCTCTTGTCCATAAATTAGATCTGTGCGTTAACCTTTTAAAAGTAGGCAATAGAAAAAAAAAAAAAAGATGAAAATTCACCTCCCACCCCACTTTAATCGTGCCACCAGCATCAGCCCACAGAAATGGAGGACGGAACGCAATAAGTGGCAGTTTTAAGATCCCCATGGCGACAGTATATTTAACCTCTATGTTCTGTTCTTTATGGGATGTAACTGTTCAGCTGTGGGGCCAGGTTGTTAGCAGGCACAAACTTTAAAAGGTCAGCAATTTGACAAGTGATGAAAAAGGCTTTGGAGTAGATTACTAGTATTATGCCAAGAATTTGTAATGAATGTATTCTGTATGGTGACACATGTTAATGAAACACACAGCTCTTAAAGATGGAAATGGACACGTAGCCTGGAATTATGATTTCATATTGTCTTCTATATTCAACTAAAATAAAAGAAGCGCTTACATTCCTTACTTAAGTATTACTTAATTACTTAACTGGTAGTAGTAGTAGTAGTAGTAGTAGTAGTAGTGGTAGTAGTAGTAGTAGTAGTAGTAGTAGTAGTAGTGGTAGTAGTAGTGGTAGTAGTAGTAGTAGTAGTAGTAGTAGTAGTAGTAGTAGTAGTGGTAGTAGTAGTAGTAGTAGTAGTAGTAGTAGTAGTAGTAGTAG
>JAPQRQ010000022.1:11778853-11789701 GCA_037367365.1 Apogon talboti | reverse complement strand
AAACAGATGATTCCACCCAAACAGCTCAGTACTGATGAGGAGTGGACTGATGTGACTGACCCTGCTCTCCACTGTAGAGGACAAAGGTTTTAAAAGCTTTGACAAAGCCTTAAATCCCACACACACTCTATCCAGTCTGGTCTGTGGATTTGTTTGCAGTGTTTTGTTCATTTGTTTTTGTGAAATTAAAAGTTTTATTAAAATATTAAACAAAAGTAAGAATACTTTTGTAACAAAACAAATGTACAAAACAAGGCAATTATAAGGCTTCACATAAAAGCACTGAATGCAAAAGAGTTTAACAATACATAAACCATTCACATGTACCAAGGTGGGCCATTAATGATCCTAAAGGAAGAGCTGTCTGGACGTTCAAAGGGTCGTCTTTGGAAGCTGTGCCACAGGAGCCCAACGTCTCCTCACCAGTTTGTGTCATTCTTTTTGTTTTCACACATTTTATTGCCATCATTTCTGTTTTGAGTGGCATTGAAAAGTTGTACTTTTATAGTTTACTTTTGCCTTCAGAGTTTGAATTTCATTTAACTTTAGTCTAATTGTTTTCCGAGGTCACATTTTATTTATTTATTTATTTTTTCATTTAACACGAATCCTTACAGAGGTATTAACAAAGGCATCATTGAGCTATGGGAAAAGTAACCCCTAAATATTGAATGTTGGTTTGATATAACATTTTATTTTATTATGTTATGACAGAAATAAAACTTAAAGATACACAAGAAAACCATATACTGTCCACCTTAAGTACAAAAACAACCAAAACCCATGAACACAAATGAGAACGACGGAAACGTGAGGGAACCCCAACAAGTACAGGACATGACAAACGGACAGGCATGAATGTGAGAGGAACAGGTGAGTGTGGGCGGAGCCTGGGCCAAAAGAGGGCGTGGAAGACTACTGAGGGACAGATAGGTACAGAAGTAGAAGACAGAGGGTGAAAACAGAACAAGTCCTTGGATGTCCAAACGCTGGTCCATCTCTTTATTTACTGTTATCTTTTGCAGTGATCCTTCACTAAAAATACTGAGAGTAAATGAAAATGCACCCTATTTTTATTTTTTTTAACTGCCATGCATGTGCATGTTGTCATGTTGTATTCAGTGTCTTCATTAAGTCCAGTCTTCTGTATTTTACACCTCAATGATTTTGTGTTTATCCAAAGTCAAAGCCATGCCATTGTTCAGATTTGGTTTCGGTTACAAATGAACAGTTGGTTATCTCTTTACAAATGTTCACTGTGTAAAGCCAGACCATAATACAGTGTGACGTTCCATGCGTTTGGCATGACTGAAAATGGTTGTTTTTAATGAATCCACAGTTTACAGAAGAGTCCAGCCTGTGTGGAGGAGGCAGCGTCCAGGACGGCTCTGTGTCAGGTGTGGAAGGCATCAGACACTGTATGACTTCAAACACTCAGGATTTGGGCTGAAGTATCTCTTTCTACGGTGCTCTTGGACAAAAGCAGGACTCACTACACATAAAGTGGAGATTGTCCTGAACGTTTTGATATGAAACACGTGTTATTAGCATGTACTAAATATATTAAACAAATCTTCGGCTGTATTCTCTCTTGTTCCGTGCAGAAAGAAGGAACAAGACACTCAACACCTGAGAGAAGCACACACCGACCGGGACACGGTTGGTGTATCATAACTATTCATTTCATTGTCACAAAACACTGTAATTTTAGGTTCAGTGTAAACACTGTGCTTGATTATATGTTAATACTAAACCAGTTATTTTAGTGAGCATGAATCTGTCTTGAAATAGTTCAGATCACTGCACTAATTATAGAACATCGCAGTAGGTACAACACACTAATTAAACACAACAGAGGTGAAAACAGACAAATCAGGACAATTATTCCACATGTTAATTAACTGAATATATCATTTCTCATTTTATAAATACAGTATATATAAAACCATTTAAGCAATTAAAACACACACAGACACAGACACCTAAGACTGGCTTGTTACAAATAAATAACCATTTCACCCACAGACATAAAAACAGAGATGACAATTTGAACTAATAATAGGCATTATGGAAGAGGAAAAACTGCCGTGTGACTTCACTTTCCACGCTTTTCACTGTTTTACTAAGTGCAGTTCAACCCCCGTCAATGGTTTTACATTTTATCATCTTTTCTCCAACACGTCTGCGAGAAAACAACAAACCACTGAGCATAACATCATCCGTTACCAATGTGAGTTCCACTCTTAACCTGTGGAGTGTGAAAAGGTGAAAGGTTGCATAAATTCTACAATGCAACATCAATCACCATAGCAACCATTTCTTGCTTTCATCAGAGCTGGATGGTTTTCCAAGCACAGATGAGGAGATGTTTTTTCTGTTTTTCAAAGGCCGAGGTGTTCTTGGAGATGGCCTTCTGGTTTTCATTTGTGCCGAGTGCTCCTGTCTTCTCTCTGCCCTGGTGTCGCTCGCTGCTGAAGTGTGGATGTGTATTTAGCTTGGTAGTGTAGTTGACAGTGTAGTGCACAGCCGTGTGTTTGGAGGAAGGGAATCAAATCAGCCTCAGATTGAAAATGAAAGTTCACAGTGCTTACCTGTAAGGCACAGGTGTCAAACATGCGGCCCGGGGGCCAAATCTGGCCCTCTAAAGGGGCCAATATGGCCCATAGGATAAATAAAAAGTATACTGAAGATATTAACAATCAATTAATGTCAAAATGTCAAAATGTCAAAAACATTTTAATCCAGGTTCCACATACAGACATATACATGTAGGGTCAGACCAGCAAAATATGATCATAATAACCTACAAAATGACAAATGCAAATGTTCTCTTTGTTTTTGTGTAAAAAAGGAAAATTACATGAAAATGTTTACATTAACAAACAAGCCTTTTACAAAAAATGTGAATAACCTAAACAAATATGAACAACCTGAAATGTCTAAAGAGAAGTAAATGCAATTTTTCCAATATGCTGCCTGTTACTAAATGTTTTGTGTATCTGTAATTGCACTGTAAGTTGTAATGCACATATGTAAATAATAAAGTGATAATATTGTTACAATGGCACTTGTTTTGCCTTAGGACATTTCAAGTTGTTCATGTTATTCATATTTTTAAGGAATCTTTGTCGATGTAAACATCATCGTAATATAATTTAACTTTTTTCATTGTTGTTATTTGACTGGTCAGATCATATTGGGGTTAATGTGGCCCCTGAGCTAAAATGAGTTTGACACCCCTGCTGTTAGGGACATGGATCTGTGTGTGGATCACTGACGGTTTAGTGTTCCACATTCAGGTCACACATATTTTGTTGTATACTTGCAATACATGTGAAGATGAGATGAAAGTTATTTATTTTATTTATTTAGCACATAGCAGTTGAATACAATGTTGATTTAAAATATACAAGAAACTACAAAAAAGAGGAAAAAAAAACTACCAAAATACATATAAAGAAAATAATAATAATAACATGTGCATGGGAGAGGTAGAAGCCAAAAAGGTTATAAAACGCCACGCCCATAAAAACTAAAGAATGAACCAAGAACAAAATAAAACAATTTTACAGTCAAGAAAACAAACACTTTCTCCTGCCCTTCAAACCAAAATAGAACCAATGCAAGAACTAATCAGTCCATTATTGTAAACCCCGTTGTAACAGAAGTGTCTTCCTTCTTCAGTGCATGTCCTCCTCTTCCTTCTGATTCATGGACCTACTTCCTCCATCAGTTCGTCCCGCTCTTCATGCATACTTAGGTTTGCTTTAGAACATCAGGAAACATTGTGTGATGCATTGATAGTGTTATTTCCAACAGTATCCACAGATATTAGACCATACACAACAACGTTCCAGGCCCAGCAAATGCCAGCATAAGAAAAAAACACACTCACATCTTTGACTCGTAAAACACACAGCTTTGTAGCACAAATGTCAAAGGAAGAAAAAAGAATCAATGTTGACCCTTGTCCTCAAGTGGATCTGTGTCCAGAGGTTAGTCCATCTTGGTGTCAAGATGCACACCAAGTACACTACATGGATAAAAGTATGTGGACACGTTGAATTCAGGTGTTTCTTTTCTAACAGGGGTCTGGGATAAAAACAATAGTTTTATATTGTGATAAATATCCTATTGATTATTAATATTGGTGTTTCTATGTCCAATCCTCATCAACAGGACATCTGACAGCTGGAGACATGATGTGTCCCAATATTTATGTCCATATAGTTGATAAACATCAATATTTCCTTCCAGTTTAATGGTAGATTTTTCTTCCTCAGTCAGATGTGATGACAGTAGATGGTTAGTTGGTAGAAAATTATTATTTACAGTCAGAGCAGAACAAATATTTGAGAAATTTAGAGGAAGAACATTTAAAATCAGAGTCATGAATCTGAAAAAAAAAGTCAGTGTTGAGAGAAATTAAGTCCAAACCATCTGAGGCATTTTGGAAACAAATATACCAATGTAAACCAAACTAACCAATGCCATGATATTGATCCAATAGAAAACTATATTCTGACATTAGTCTTTATTGTTTTGGATCCCAGACCCCTGGTAGAAAAGAAACACCTGGATTCTACCTGTCCACATACTTTTGTCCATATGGTGTATTTGTTGGCACCACCTCAGTGAAGAGGGGGGTTGAACATTTGGAAATGTACCCCCATTTCTCTGGTGTTGGCAGTGTTCAGTAGAAGACAACTGTTGACACGCTGCAGTAGATCATGTTTTAGATGTTTCTAACATCAATATAATTGTAACGGTAGTTATTGTACACAGTGCACATGTGATTATTTTATTATTTAACTCACCCTGTGATTGTGTTTTAAGTTGAGGTGTACATTATGTTAAATTATATCATGTCAGTAATTTTAGTTCTACAGTATTATTTTGGCATTATTATGTTGGAGTATAATATTATTTCATCATCACTTATCACACTTTAATTATTATTTTATTTACATATGTGCGTAGTAATTATTTTATTCTATCCCATTGGGTTAATAGGGAATATTAGTTCCTACCTGTTTTTGTTTCTGGGGGGACATGTTTTGAAGTGGGAATTTCCTTAGAGGGTAAGTGAAGGAGGAAGACATGTGTGCCGTACGTTAGAGAGCATGGACTAAAGCTAAAAAGTACTGTCATGCCGTGTTGGTGAGCAGAATAAAGAAGTTGAACGACCGCTTATTACCCACTGCACCCGGAGACTGGAGCACGCTACCACACCAGAAAATAAGGGTTACATAATCTTTCAAATTCTTGAGAAATGCATAAGATTATTCAATGCAACTGGCCTTTTTTTCACAGAATGAACAAAACGTTGAAAGGTTACATTCATCATTAAATATAATAATAATAATTATTATTATTATTCATTTTCATCTTCAGCGTTGGTGAAAACAACTCCCATGATGTCAAAACGTCATTAACTTACATTGTTTGTTTTTGCCTTTAATTAAGAATCTCTTGCAGAAATGCCCTAGTGTGAGTTCGTCTGGTTTAGAGTCTACAAATTATTGGTCTTTCAGTCCCATATTAGCCTGCGGTAACCAATGTAATGTTTATCCTGTTCATGTGATATGTGAGCACAGGTAGGTTTTCAAGGATGTTTGGGTTATTAGAGCAGAGGAGCAGGGCTGGACAGGCAGCTTCAACCCGCAGTCGAAATAATGAAAGCCCCAGTGCACTTTAGGTTTATCTGCAAAATGTATTTTTTTCTGGTGTTTATGATGAACAAATTACACAAGAACAGTTTAAATAGTTACATAAAATGATTAAGGATACAAAAAGCTATCAAAGGCACTGAATGTTCCTAGAGATACAGGTGGAAGTCAGAGGAATAGTGGTTACATAAGAGGAGGCTCACAGTGGCTGCCACCAGAGCCCTGAGGAGGCAGGTGGTCCACAACCTTCAACGGACCGCAAAAGGCCTGCAGCAAGACTGGGTAAGAGCAGGCACGGTGGTTCCAGGGTTTCAGTTTCCACTGAAAGGCACATGCTAAATGCTGATGGGCTCCATGCTTAAACTCCAAGACGTGCACCATGCAAACCCAAAAGCACAAGGAAAGCCCACTCCAACTCATTCAAAACTATAGAAATAAGACCAACATGTTTTGGGGTTCTGTTCTGTGGAGTAATGGACCAACGGATCAATGGAGGAGGAAGAATGAAGCATATGCTGAGAAGAAGCCCCTGCCTCAGTGATGGTCTGGGGCTGCTCTGTTCCTCTGACACTGGAAAACTGCAGCGTGTGGACGGTAAGATGGATTCAATCAGTTATCTGGGAAAATAGGATGCCGTCTGTGAGGAAACTGAAGCTTGAGCGCCATTGGACCTTCCAACAGGACAATGACTAGGGATCGGAATCAAGAACCGGTTCTCAAAAAGAACCGGTTCTCAAAAAGAACCGGTTCCTGGAAGCTCGATTCCTTGGAATCGTTTGCCTGCTTAATGATTCTGCTTATCAGTTCCGCCTTCGTTGCACGTGCGTGATGATGTCACACGCACACGGCGCCGCGGCAGAAGTGCTCCAGAGTCTGTCTATATTTGAGGGTAAAGACGACACCAGGGACACTGTGGACACTGACAAAGGTTCCATTTGTTCAAAGGGTTAAATACCTCCAACATGATCCGACATTTGTCCACAGCAGGACATTCATGTGGAGGAATGTCACGTGTTTGATACCATACTTAACAACGCTTGTGAATCTAGCGGCAGAGCAAACACCAGGGCGTCATCCGGACCTGGTTCTAGGGGGGACAAACGTCCTGCCCCGTCAAATAAAACTTTCTGAAAAGAACAATGAGGTTAGAGCAGGAGGTGGAAGGAGGAGAGCAGGAGGTGGAAGGAGGAGGAGAGCAGGAGGTGGAAGGAGGAGGAGAGCAGGAGGTGGAAGGAGGCGGAGCAAGGATGTTGACGCTGTAGGTTCAGCAGACACTTTATTCTCCGGTACTCTCCAATGATTGGCTGAAACCCCTTCACCACACTGCTGCATCGTATTATTAGTCGTGAGTACAGCACATGCACATTTCCCACAGAACTCAAATGTCCGCAGCTTTTTGCGTAGTTTAGAGAGGCAGCTCGTACCAGCATATTTAGATGTCAAATTGCGTACCTGCTACGCAGAATGCGTCCAGGTTGGCAGATCTGATTCAACCTGCCCTCCATGAGTGGACCAGCTCCTACCCCCACAGACACACAAACACAAGGTCATGTCTGGAGATCAGGGGTCATACAATATAGATATTATTAATAAATATGATTATTTCACAGCCTTTAAGAGCCTGAAGCGGGGGTCAGGGAAAGTTCTGTGTGTGAATGATAACAGCGCAGCCTGAGTGGGAGATGAGTTTTTATTTGACCTCAAAGTAAATAACACATGAGTGTGATTTTCTGCTTATGCTAGCATCTTTTTTTTAACATCCACATACTGTGTATAAAGCTCAGTACAGTCTGTTTGTTATCATGTCCACCAAACAGATTATGGGATCGCTCCAACGCCGGCACATTCTGTTGCTTGAGCCTTCTGTGGACGTTTGCATCGCCAAAGGGACAGTTTTTGTACATGGAACCAAAAAGAAGTCAGTCCAAATGTGTAGATGTGATAAACTGATGATGTGGGCCAGGGGCCATTAGTGGTCATGGTGTGTAGACTTACACACAGGAGACCTGACTGTGTTAACATTTTATGTCGCATTCATTCGTGCATATTCTCCTTCTTCTTTTACACAACCTTCCTTAACTAACCCTAACAAACTAGAGCCATGGCATTGTCTAGAAAGTATGATAAAAGTGACCCCATGAAGAAATGATGGTAAAATGACGCTCTTGAGATTGAAAGTTTCACCATCAGTATGAGATGAAGGAGACATGAGAATGTGCAGGTCTGACTGTGCATAAACTACTGCAGAAGGGTACAGATATGGGTCGACAGTGAACCGTGGAATTGCTGGAATCTTGAAGTTTGGCCCAAAATGTGTTTAGTGAGGTCTCAATGACCAAGAACCTTTATCAACAAAATGTAATCAGTTCCTGTTTGAGTCTAAGTGAACGTTTGTGCCAAACCTTCTGAGAAGTTCCTAACGCTCCTGCTGTCTCCTCCTCCTTACAGGCGGCCAATCGGGTGGCTTGGTCTCTCCCACACTACCTGGCGGTGGGTGTGGCCCCAGCCTTTAAACTCCAGCAGCGGGGGATGCCTCGCTGCACCGGCACCACCTTCTCCTCTGTTCGTTCACCTTTGGCTGAGTTATGCATCCATCACTTCCACCCATCCATGCACACACTACACTACTGATAATACAAACTACATATAGGATCTACTTTGTTGTTATTGTGATTAACTTCATTCGTGCACTATTTAATTACTGAATAACATTTGTTTGCTGCATCCTCCTGTGTTCGTTTGTTTTGTCAAAGCTCTACGCACCGGTTTTGACACTAAGACTCAGCAGACATACAGTAACATCACAGTGACCTTGACCCTTGACCTATAATATATTGATTTCAGCCTTGATCAATTTCCATTTGATCAGTTTATGACAACTGTAACATTATGTCTAGCAATTTGAAGTCACTGGTTTGTGACTGAAGAACTGAAACGTATGTTTGGTTACAACGGGACCGTGCATCAACAACGCTGTCTGCACCACTGTGGACTGAAGGCACCTCTACAAAAGAAGCACATCATCATTTTCCTCTCATCTCTTTCTCTATTCTCTTTGCTACTACAAAACGTTGGATTCAGTTCTTTTAAATATTTCAGCAACAAGTGAGCATAACTCACTATCATTTATAGTTAAACGTTAATGTTAATAGTTGAAATGCATTATGGGATAGAGCCGTCTGCTGGTAAAACATGTGAAGTTAAGTCACATGTTTTACACCTGTTCAGCCGTAAAGCTTTTGGTTGTTTAACCCTTAAGATGACATGTTTGAGTCACTTTGACTTATTTTATGTGTTTATAAATCACACATCCAGTCATAGGTTTGATTGTTAGCTTTTACTACTTACAGTACTTTGCTGAAATCATTTAACTTTTTTTGTCTTTTCTGTTTGTATATTAGTTTCACTCTGATTTTCGCTTTTAGTAAAAGGGGGAAGGTGTGTCCTTCCTTTGTCTGGGTATTTAAAATGAATAGTTTAAAGAAAGAATTGTTTGGTTTCCTTTGAATTTTTGTGATGACACGATATTGTGATAAAAGTCTAGTCTGCTGTCAGTGGTGACAGTCAAGTAATATTCTGATTCCCTTATAATAATGCCACCATTCACACATATGTTGACTGTCAATTTAAAAGGTCATTTTCCCAGTCCAGTCATAGTTTACAAACTGTTCAAGTATCATAAAGATACATGAATCTGTAAATGCAAAGACTACACATGTAAAGGGACCTTCTGATAACTGTCTCTGCACAATCTGAGCTGCAGATGTCTCTACAGGCGTGGGATGACTTTCACCTCTTTTAACACTTTTTCAATTCACTCTAAAAGAATGAGTTAAATGTGCCAATGGAATGACAGCTTTCATGTTGGTGGCCATTTCACACTGAACTAGATGTTACTTCCTTATATTTACCACAAGCTGTGACTTTCTTGGCTTGTAAAGTTATCATTTAAATTGGCAATTCTGTTATTTTTATTTTTTTTATTTATTTATTTTTTGTGAAGTTAGGTCAGATAGGGCACTGCAGAAGGGAAGGGACTGGCTCTATTGGAGACTCTTGGAGACTCAAGAATGGGTCTGCAACAAATTTTGGGTGCTGATCCTCAGTTTGGGAGAGGCAGATCTGGTAGGTTATTTATTTTATTTATATTAGATTAGATTAGATTAGATTAGATTAGATTAGATTAGATCCGACTTTATAGAGCCCACAATGGGGAATTTCAACGGCCAAGACAGCAACAGAATAAAGTGCAAGAAAAAGTGCACATGCACAAAGAAATATGCAAAAAAAGAGAATAATAGTAATAACACCTATATATATATATATATTTTTTTTTTTTAATAATTAATTAATTTATTTTTCAACATATTGGAACATTGGAGTGGAATTGCAAAATGTCACACAGTACAGATTTGTGGGTGGAAAACAAAAGCAGGTTCACATTCAACTTATTGAGTGCTGTAGGCATTAGGATCTCAACTGGCTGTTTCATTTCCAGAGAAAGAGAAAATTCTGCTGCAGCCTAACACGAGATGGATATTTACCAACGAGAAGAGATAGAAGGATGTTTGCACAGAGTACCTCATCAGCACACATATGTACATAAATGCTGTTCACTATACTCACTAAAATACATGGATTTATGCATTGTGAATCTCTCTCTCTCTTTCTCACACACACACACACACACACACACACACACACACACACACACACACACACACACGCACACACGCACACCCACACACACACACACACACACACTCACACATGCACACACACACACCTACACACACACTCACACACGCACACACACACACCTACACACACACACACACACACACACACACACAGTGCTACATGCTTAGGGCAGACTGATCTGACTGGAGAGGAAATGATTTCACCATATACTCATTTCAGTCTCCATGATAATGGCCATCGGTAGAAATGGCAAATAATGGCGGCAATGTGCTGTGAAATGAACCCCATTATGTGTGTGTATGTGTGTATCTGTGTGTGTAAGATAGAGCAAGATAGGTGGGGGGTTACACTGGCCTGAGTGAGGCAGGAGAAGGCATCGACAGAGGTGAGAGTGGGAAAGAAACAAGAGAAGAGTAAAGATGATGAACCAACTGGGAACAGCATGTGACTGAGTGTGTGTGTGTGTGTGTGTGTGTGT
>JAPQRQ010000022.1:11745735-11755797 GCA_037367365.1 Apogon talboti | reverse complement strand
CATCCATCCATCCATCCATCCATCATCCATCCATCCATCCATCCATCCATCCATCCATCCATCCATCCATCCATCCACCGGTTATTCCTCAAAAGCGTTAGGGTAGCCTATCCCAGCAACCAACTGGCGAAGGCAGGGTACACTCTGGATGTGTCGCCAAAGTTACCATAAAGACAAACAACCACTGACTGTCATATTCACACCTCTGGGTGGTCCAGATTGACCGGTTCACCTACTGGTGCATGGTGTTGGACGGTGGGAGGAAGCCTGAGTGGTTAAGCACTGTCACCTCAAACAGAGAAGGTCCCAGGCTTCAGTCCAGCTGTGAGGCCTTTGTGTGTGGAATTTGAAGTGCAAAGTAATTGTGTTTTTTTTTTTTTTCAGTGATGCCAAAAGCTACTAAGCACACCAGCTTTAACTGAATGATAACATACCACCCACATATTATAATAATAAGCCATCTGAATACAAATAAATTAATTAGGTCTATTTTAGTTGGGTATTACAAAATCCACTGAACTATTTAGTGCTTTAAAGTATGGCTTTTTATACTGCATTACCATAAGTGAGACAACAACACAAACTCTTCATCCTGCAAATGATGTAATATTGTAATATAGTAATATTGTTCACCATTTGAAGTGCTAAGGGAAATGTTGCAGTTTGAAAGTGAAAACTCCTCAGTTTTTACATCTGTGTCATGAGTCCTTCATATATTGTTTTATTATTTTCCAGATATTAATATTAATATTTTGTATTGTTTTATTAAGTACCAGTTATGCAACAAAAAATAAACAAAACTCTGACATCATCATAAAATGCACCAAACCAGTGTAAAATGCTACGGAAGATGGTAAAAAGGCTTTGCATATTGTTTACATATTCTAAGTGATGTTGTTAGACGACATTTTAATTAGATAATATTGTGCATTCTTTGTGCTGTGTAAAAAACTTAACTGAAAGAAAATGAACATATGACTCTTGACATTTAATCACTACAGCTTTAGAGCTAAACCTGCATCATCACTCAATTTGTCTCTCACATGTCATCCGCTGGTCAAACCTGAAGCAGCTCAGACATTTGATTGATTTCAAGAAGCCCGAAGCTTCTGACCTCTGACCTCAGCAACATCTGATAAGTGTAGATACTAGTCTGTGTCCTTCAGTTTCTCTGTCTTTACCTCCAATTCTATTATTGTCCCTCTCTTCCAGATCTTTCTTTTTCTTCATTCTCTGATGCTCTCCAGTTTACCTTTCTTTTTTCACTTTCTTTCTGTGACTTTTTCCTCTCGCTCTGGTATTCCTGTATGACTGCTCCCATACACTGCTCTCTTTGCTCTCAATTTTTTAAGTTTTTTTCACCGCTGCTTTGCTGAGATTTAATCAGTTCCTCAGTTGCTGTGACTTCCACCACGGTGCCGGGCCAGCTAATTTAAATGTGAAGCATTTAAAATGTCAATTACAAGCTAATTAAATTAATGGCACAATGTGATTTAGCCATTTCGCTCTTCTCGCCCTGAGCGATGGATAAATTGTCTGGGCTCAGGAGAGGAAAAAAGGGTAAGTGTTTAATACAGCTGCTGCTTGACTCGCATAAACATATGCGCACACACAAAGAGACCCCACACGACCTGTGGGGAAATTGGTTTTTAGAGAGAAGAGGAGGAGGAGAACAGGAGAGTATGGAGGAATGGAGAGGCACGGTGGATAGAAATGTCAAATGAAATGGATGGGAAAAGAAGGATTTAGAAAATAAAGAGGATAAAGATGGACAGGAGAAAGGAGAGGAGGAAAATGATGGAGAGAAGAGCAGGAAACCAATAAAAGAATGATGGTAGGCAAGCAATCAATCAGAGAAAAATGACACTTTAGGATTCTGGAAAACACTGATACGTATGTTTTAAACCCAAAACACATTTCATATTCACGTCTTATATCAGTAATACTCTATTTCATTTCATGGTTTTCTTTAATTCTGCAGTACACAGTTGTTGTCATGGAATCTAACCAATAGACCCACTGCATGAGACAACTATAATTACACTTCCTACATTACACTATATTACTTTATGTTCGCACCAGCATCTGCATAAAACAGTGCATACAATCCATTGTCTGTGGATGTTTAAAACCAAAACACAGTATTTTTTTCAGGTGAAAATGTCCTCACTATAAAGGAAAGACCCATAAATTCCAACCAAGTGTGTCAACTATCCTTGGATCATAATTTGTTCATACATGATGGCCAAAATTGCGTTAAGATAAGATAAGATATCCATTTACTGTGGGATCACCACAACCTTGATCTCTGGTCAACAAAATATCTAAAATAAAATTAAAAAACAAATAAATAAAAGGATCCTTCGATGGTGTTGAGAAGGCTTTGTTTTTTGGCTTCGTTTTTTTGTTTTTTTTTGTGGTTGTGGTAAAAATAGGAACACTGAAAAAGGAGGAGGAAAAGAAGAAAAAAAAGGAGAAAACAGAAACAGAAAATTGGAAGGAGGAAGAGGAAACAGGAACCAAGAAACCAGGACCCTTGTAAGGCTACCACACAGGAAATGGAATGAGTATTTAGGAATGTGAGATAGGAGAAGATTAAGAAAGAGGTAGGAGAAGGATAAGACTCTGGATTGAGGAGATACCACTGTGAGGAAAATGTTGTGAGGGACGGGAAGAAAGGAGACAGGGATGGAAGAGAGAAGAAAAGGAAGGGGGGGGAATGTGAGCGAGGAAATAAAAAAAACCAAGGAAAAGGTAGAGGAATCATATTGAATGAAAGTTACCACAATGCAAGTGGAGATGAAGGAGGGGGGGGGTTGGTGGAGTACAGCCCTCCTTACTCAGCGTCACTCACTGTGAGCCGGTGGTAAATGGAGTATTGATTCAGAGGAGATGAGATTTTCAGAGTAAACACATAACCAAACTCAGTGCTCTGCTCTGGGCCCAGTACACTCACTGGAGACTTACAGTCAGTGTACAAAACATTACCAACAATGCTCTCATACGCGGCCTCAGCTCTTCTGTGCACAACACGTCTCAATTGTCTGGAGGGTCAAACTATTTTAATCTGCAGTACCTTGAGACCAAGTCGTAATATGACTGCTGTGACTTGAAAGACTAAATAACTAAGAAACAGCCACTAGCTCAGTGTTCTAATATCAGAAAGACGAAGTTGCTATTACAGCTAGGGAATGGTGAAGTATAACCTCAGATGTTCTCCACCAACCTACCTTAAATCTATACTCAACAGCAGGGTAACGCGTCACAGATACACCAGTGACACTTCTGAGGAAGGCGGAAGTTTCCGCCAAAACATGTCAAGGTATGTGTTTGGAGCAAAAACCTATGTCTTAAACAAAAGAAACTAATAAGTACTATAGAAAACTGAAGACATAATGAACAGCATTGAACTATTACAAAAAAGTTACGGAGAAAAATGCGTCAAAGAGTTTTGCCACATAGAGCGTTTTACGAGGAAACAGGCACACCAGAGAAACCACCTGAAGTTCTGTCTACGAAGCCGGGATGAGGGAAGTATACTGGTGAGTCTAAACATCAAGAACCCCATACCAACGAAGAACACGGAACGGATGATTAAAAGAGTGCGGATGACTCTGGTAAAAGAAAGAATAAGATGCACAACAAACAAACTAAACAGCATAAACAGGGAATTAACACAGAAACTGGAGCACTTTAAGCAACGCTTTACCCAAAACAAGGACATGGAAGGAACAATACAGGAACATCTGAAAAATACACACCAACAGGAATTCATAGCTACAAGAACACGACACGTCCACAAGTTAGACAAACTAATATCAAAGAAAAAGAAGGAGGAACGGAGCAACACATACATCATGGAAAAATGGATACACAACATGTCAAAACACGAACTAACACAGACAGAACGCAGTGTGCTATCAAAAGGTCTAAATTTTGCCATAACACAAACAGGCATCCTGCAAGAGGACTTCATACTAGCAACAGAATTAGCATGTGAGAAAATACCAGAACAAGGACAAAAAGTGGCACTACGAAATGAAATAGCAGGCATATTAAGAACGGCCAAACCACCACCCAGTAATATAACTAAAGAGGAGGAAAAAGCAATTAAAAGATTAGCAAAAAACAAAAACATCACTATTCTCCCAGTGGATAAAGGCAGAACTACAGTCATAATGGACACAGAAAAATATGAAAAACAAATGAAAGAAATGCTACAAGACGAAAATACGTACGAAATACTCAGGAAAGATCCAACAGATGAAAAGAAAAACAAACTCAAAGCACTGCTAAAACCTCTACTAAACGAAAACAAGATAGACAAACAGACTTACAACCATCTAATACCCACAGCTAACGTCACCCCCAGAATATACGGAACACCCAAAGTTCACAAACCAGGAGCACCCTTATGCCCAATAGTAGACAGCATAGGATCAATAACATACAACCTGTCAAAAGCACTCATTGAAATAATGAAACCACTACTAGGACAAACAGAACAACACTGCAAAAACTCAAAACAGTTGGCTGAAGACCTAAAAAACATCAAAGTAGGACCTGATGAAATATTCATATCACATGACGTCATATCACTGTTCACCAAAACACCAGTACAAGCCACCATCCAAATCGTAGAAAACAGATTACAGACAGACAGAACGCTCAAAAAACGCACCAACCTAACTGTCCAAGACATCATAGAACTCCTCCAATTCATCGCCACATCCATATACTTTCAGTTTATAAATAAAATTTATAAACAAAAAGAAGGATTTGCCATGGTAGACCCGTTGTCGGCCATAATGTGTGGGTTCTTCATGGAAGACCTAGAAGAAAAGGCCATAACATCAGCACCAGAAGGATGCAGACCCACCTTTCTGGAAAAGATATGTAGACGACATACTGGAGAAAGTAAAAGCAGGACACACGCAAAAATTAACAGAACACTTAAATACTATGGACACCACTGGTAACATCAAATTCACACACGAAGAAGAAACAGAACAATCCATAGCCTTCCTAGACATAAAAATACACCATACAAACAACGGAGACATAAAAATAAAAATATACAGGAAACCCACACATACGGACCAATACCTACTGTGGACATCAGAACACCCAACAACACATAAATTGTCAGTAGTCAGAACATTATACGAACACGCAGCAATAACAACAGACCTGGAGGACAGAACACTGGAGGAGCAACACATTCAAAACGCACTCCACAAATGTCAGTATCCACAATGGGCCATAAACAAAGGTGCGGGACAAGTAAAGAACAAAAAAGACACAGGAAAAGAAAAAGGAACACAAACACAAAACAGAAAACAGAGGGATGGTGACATTACTGTATGTCAGAGGGGTCACAGAACGAATACAAAGAGCCATGAAAAAATAGAACACCAACACACCAGTCAAACATACATAAAACTAAAACAATTATTAGTACACCCCAAGGACAAGATCAAACCAGGAAATAAATGCAACGTCATATACGAAATACCATGTCAATCATGTCACAAAACATACATCGGAGAGACAGGAAGAAGGTTTGACACACGCAAAAAAGAACACAAAAAGGAGTGTGAGAGAGAAACGGATAAAAGACAAGATCAATAAAAGAAAAGGCACAACAGGAAAACCCACAAATCAGCCATAACAGACCACTGTAAAAGAGAAAACCACATCATGGACTGGGACAAGGACAGAGTCATCCGCACAGAGGACAACTAACACCAGCGCTGGGCCGGGGGACGATGAACAGGGATGAGGGAGCGTACATGCTCTCGCACACCTGGAGCAGCGTCCTGGAGAGGCGAGTGGACAGCGGGAGGCGTGATCGACCTGTCCAAACTAGCAGGTTGGTCATGCCTCCATAACATCAGCTGATAAAGACACGTCACAGATACACCAGTGACACTTCTGAGGAAGGCGGAAGTTTCCGCTGAAACATGTCAAGGTATGTGTTTGGAGCAAAAACCTATGTCTTAAACAAAAGAAAGTAATAAGTACTATAGAAAGCTGAAGATATAATGATCACCATTGAACTAGGGTAACACGGAGTCAACAGACCCACCCAGGGGTGAGACTGAGCAATACTGGAAGACTATGTGGGAGGGAGAGGCAACACAGAACACCAACGCCCAATAGACGCACAGGCAGAGCGTAGCAGCCTCCCAGAACAACACCCAGCAGTCATCACCCTAGCACACATCCAAACAACAGTATCCAAAATGAAGAGCTGGACAGCACCGGGGCCTGACATGATTGACACCTACTGGCTTAAGAAGCTGACTGCACTCCATGAACACCCAGCAGCAAACATGAACCAGCTGCCAATATCGGGGAACCACCCAGGCTGGACAGTCTTTACCATGACGGAACCCCAGAGGAGAACAACACCATCTAACTACCGACCTATAACCTGCCTCAGCACATGGAAGCTCCTATGAGGAAACATAGCAGCTAAGATAAATAGGCGCATGGATCTGCATGAGCAGAACACAGAAAGGAGTTGGGAGGAACACCAGAGGAGCTAAGCACCAGCTACTGGTTGACGGGGCATCGCCCAAGACTGTAAGACCAGGAACATCAACCTGTGCACTGCCTGGGTTGACTACAAGAAAGCTTCTACAAGAAAGACTCAATGTCACACACATGGATACTGGAGCGCTTAAAGCTGTATAACATCAACAGGACACGAAGAGACTCCATCTAGAGCTCAATGAGGTTATGGAAGATGACTCTGGAGGCCAACTCGAACCCACTTGCGCAAGTGAGAATCAAATGTGGCGCACACCAAGGAGACGCTCTGTCCCCCCTGCTGTTCTGCATAGGCCTAAACCAGATCATCACTTCAGGTAACAGTTTCGAAGTGGAACAACCATCAGCTACCTCCTCTACATAGATGATATCGAGCTGTATGGTATGTAGAAGAGGGAAGGTGATCCCAGCTGAAAGGGTTGAACTACCTGAAGGGAACACTGCAGATGTGCAGGACTGTTACAAATACCTGGAGATCCCACAGGCAAATGGAAATCATGAGGAGGCAGCTCGGAGGTCAGAGGTCACAGCCAAATACCTACAGAGGGTAAGGCAAGTCCTGAAAAGTCAGCTGAAAGGCAAGAACAAGATCCAGACCATTAACACCTATGCCCTGTAAGTAATCAGATACCGCGCTGGCATAATATCCTGAGATACAAGCCACTAGAGATGGGATTTATGGCTCTTTGAAGGGAGCTGGATCTTGAGGAGCCACTCCTTCTAAAGAGCCGTTGAACAGACTGGCTCGTTGTTATGTTTATTTATTTTTTAGAAGTCAAACAGAGGTAACGGATGGAACCAATCACTGGTAACAGTTTTAAGATGGATCAGAATAATTCAAACTTACCAGCCCATCAATATATACTGTACTCTATTGGTGGGAATTATTCTGGTGCCGGCTGTGTAGAGAAGGCCCTGAGACGGTCCAGCACATCACAGCAGGGTGCAAGATACTGGCAGGGCGGGCATACACGGAGCGGCATTAGCAGGTAGCAGGCATAGTGTACAGGAACATCTGTACCCAGTATGGACTGGAGGTCCCAGGATCCAGATGAGAGACACCCCCGAAGACAAGAAAGCCAAGCCAACGTCCTGTCGGACTTCCAGATCCAGACCCACAAGATGGTGATGGCCAATCAACCAGACATAGTGGGTTGATAAACATCAGAAGACAGTGATAGTGATAGATGGAGCAATTCCTGAGCCAGAGAGACAGAGTTGCAACACGCTTTAATGTTGCTGCTACGGTGATCAAGCCTCAATAGTTCCAAACAAACGGTGCGGTCATGTTCTTCTATGGGACAGACAGCAGTGAATGCGTTATTTCATGGTAAATATCCACATAAACCACACCAGTCTGTTTCCAACCGCTGCTGCACTACTGTATGTATGTTTGTGTCAGTTGTGTTTTTGAGTAGTGGGGTTGACCAATGAAAGGACAGCATTCATGACTTTGAACAGTTTGACCTTTGACATAGAGTCATCCATCTAGCTTCAGAACTACAGCAAGTAGGTTTAGGACACGAGACAAATAAAACTACTGACAGGCATCACATGACATTATGAAACGTTAATAAATGACAAATAGAATCAAATAAGTGTCAAAGTGGACCCATATTTGGACCCACAGTAAATGACACTAATGATCACATGACCTCAGCTGACAAACTGAACCCAACACCATGAGGTTCAAAACAACTCCAGTAAAACCCACTGAGAACCACATTTGGACTAACACTACCTTACCTTAGAAACTCCATCATTTGGACTTAGAGTGGTTCCATCTCAACAGATGGACAAGTCAAGCTAGAAAAACTATGGGGGCGGGGCTACAGCTGAAAATCCAACAGAACGGTTGGATAAGATATAAATGATTACAAACACTAACACATACCAAAGAAAACAGAATGTACAACATGAACGTCACTAATACAGGAAATACACCTGATCATTTCAAAGATGACTATATCTGACTTACCGCTGGAGTTGAAGATCAGCACCAATAGAAATGAATGTGTTCCAACGCTGCCATACTCAATGTTTGGAACTATCGGCGCCTCCAGAACCCAGAAGGAGGTCCATATTTCGGCCTCCATTTTTTACACTGCGAGTCTATGGAAGTGTCGCTGCTCTGTTTTCTCTACCACTCTGAGCAATCCCAAGTGAGTGGGGTGTGAAGGCAACAGTGGTGCCAGTACACCCCTGTACACCCCTGGTATCTGCCCACTCAGCTGGGGGGTTACTGCCCCCCAGCTGAGTGGATGGAACCAGCAGATACCAGGAACAACATCTGAGATCTCTGTCTGAGAATTTATAACTGAAATGACACCACTAATGGATGGACTGGTGCATAACTCAAGATTCTGGAAAAGTTCTGATTTGAAATTCTGAAATTTTAAAATTCTAATTTGTAATTTGAGTACCTGAAGTAACCTTGTTGCCAAATCAAAGTCTGACATATAATATTTGGTGTTGTAATCAGGACTTCTGCCTTATATCACAAAGGTTTCAGGTCCAATTCTCAGAAGGCCTGGAGCCGTTCTGTGTGGGGTTCACCTGTTCTCTCTGCATCGTGCAGGTTCCCTCCTGCTCATTCATTTTCAGTGTCAGTGTACTGATGAAGATCTGGAGCTGGTCCCTGACTGCCATCAACGGTAGCTCACTGCTCCCATTGTGCGTTATGTGGTAAAGCTGGGTTCTGTTTGGATTACAAATGGGTAAAATGCAGATATGATAATAAAGCAAGTTAACCATTTTTTTTTTGTTTTGGTTTTTTTTTTTTTACTTTTAAGTTAACCATTAATGTAAGCCATGTTTAAACAGATGCAGTTTAGGGTGTATTTCAGACACATGTTAATAGAAACTAGAAGAGATTCTCTTTAAAATGAAGTGTGCATAATGCATAATGGTCTTGCATGTCTTGGTTGTATTGTTCTGTTGGGTTACCCTTAGGGTGAGAAAATTACAACTAAAAACCTTTTTTTTTCCCCACATATCATTCTGTTAGTATAGGTGTCTACTTTCTCCTTCTGTTGCAATTAAAAAGCAACAGTTTTCCAATAAACTAGATTTTGTTTTTTTTCCTACTTACAACTTATTCAGTTTTTTCCCCCAACATTTAATCATTTTTTACATGCAGATTTCCATCTAAAGAACAATATAACATTCCTGGGCAGCTGCTTAGTGGTTTTTTTTTGTTTTTTTTTTCCCTAAGCCAAGCACAACAGCGATCAATAATCACAGATCATAAAGTGAGACACTGGTTAGGAAATCAAAATGAGCTATGGCCTTGGGCAGTGTGCTGATTATGTGCAGCTATGGTGGGGTGCAAGAAAACAGCTTAATTGATGTTACTACATAAATGTCTTTTTTTTTTTTTGTCTAGAAATCAATACCTTACTGGGAATGCTTGCAAACAATAACATAGCAAGAACTAACATTTTCCACAATCACTTCTATGTGTACAGGATTTGGTCTCAGCATCGGTAGTCACAGTAACAACCTGCC
>JAPQRQ010000022.1:11642758-11653325 GCA_037367365.1 Apogon talboti | reverse complement strand
CATAAACCCCCGCACACTTCCGCCAATTCCCCCCCCCCCCCCCTCTCTCTCTCTTAGGTCAGCTGATCAACTGCTCCTGAGTGTACCAAAAACTCTGCACAAGCTCAGAGGTGAGTGTGCCTTTGCTCCTTAACTATGGAACGATCCGTTTGTCCATATCAGACAGGGCTCCTCTGTTTTTAAATCCCACCTTAAAACCCATCTTTTCTCCTTGGATTTGACACCACATGAGATGTTTGAATGTATTATTTTTATTCTATTGTTTATTTGGTATTGGCCTATTGTTTTATTTTCATTGTTTTTAATTGTACAGCTGTTTTATGTCTTTTAATCTCTTCTTGTATTTTATTCTTTCATTTTGGTTTTATTTATTCTTCTGTACAGCATTTTAGTCCACTGTGGTTGTTTTAAAGTGCTTCACAAATAAAGTTGGATTAGATTGGATTGATGCACAGAGTCTCGTTTTGGGTGAATATATTATATGAGAATATATTTTCCAGAAGCTGTAGAAAACTACAAACTGAGGAAGGAATAGCTGATAATGAATTGTTTACACCGGGCTCAATGCTGTAGAGGTAGATGTACTCATTTACCTTTGCCTCTTGATTTAGACTGCTTTCTACCATTTATCCTCTCTTTCCATTACCTTCATCTGTCTTTGTAGACTTTTTTTGAAGTTCTCTGGATGTGGTAAATGTGTGTAAACAGTCAACATCATTTAGGAAGCCACTCATTACCTGAGAGAGAGAGAAGAGAAAGGCAGAAAAAATACACCAGACATGAAAAAAGAGTTATCAAGGTAAGAAAAGAGATTAATAAAGAGAAAGAAAATGTCATAAAAAGAAAAGGAAAGGGTTCTTTACAAGGTCTAAGCTTTCATCTACACTTTGCTCCATCTCTCATGTCTTGTTCCTTGTAGCAGGAGGTCTCAAGTTTTTTATCAGTCACTCTTATAAAAATTTGAAAATTACAATTGAGAAAAAGTGGGCTATTAATAATGTTAATTATTAACACTCCTCCTTGACCCGTCACCTTATCATGGTGGAGGAGTTTGAGAGCCCTAATGACCCTAGGAGCTATGTTGTTGGGGGCATTTTGCCCCTGGTAGGGTCTCCCATGGCAGATTGGTCCTAGGCTAAGGGTTCAGAAGACCCTAATGCTGAAACAGAGTAATAGCCTGTGTACCCGGTCCGGAGGGTTACCGGGGCTCCACCCTAGAACCAGGCCTGGGGTTGGAGCCTGTGGGCGAGCGCCTGGTGGCTGGGTCTATGCCCATGGGGTCCGGCCGGGCCTGGGCCGAACCAGAGACATGGGCTCATCATCCTGTGGGCCCACCATCTGCAGGGGGAAGCAGAGGGATCCGGTGCTGTGTGGATCGGACAGCAGACTAAGGTGGGGGGCCTTGGTGGTCGGATCCTCAGTTATGGAAACTGGCTATCGGAACATGGAATGCCACCTCTCTGGTGGGGAAAGACTGGGAGCTTGTGGAGGAGGTTGAGTGTTACCAGCTAGATATAGTCAGCCTCACCTCGACACATAGCGTCTGCTCTGGAACCCTAGTCCTTGAGAGGGGTTGGACTCGCCTTTGCTGGGGTTGTTCCAGGTGAGAGGTGAGAGCCAGGGTGGACTTTTTGATGGCCCCCAGGCTCTCTGCCTGTGTGTTGGGGTTAACCCCGGTGGACAAAAGGGTTGCGTCCCTGCGCCTTTGTGTCGGGGAACGGGTGCTGACTGTTGTTAGTGCTTATGCACCGAACAGCAGTTCAGATTACCCGTCCTTTTTGGAGTCCTTAGGACAGGTGTTGGAAAGTGCCCCAAAGGGGGACTCCATTGTCCTACTGGGGGACTTCAACGCCCACGTGGGCAGCGACAGCACGACCTGGAGGGGCGTGGTGGGGAGGAACGGCCTGCCTGATCTGAACCTGAGTGGTGTTCAGTTATTGGACTTCTGTGCGAGTCACAGTTTGGCCATAACTAACACCATGTTCGAACATAAGGATGCCCATTGGTGCACTTGGCGCCAGGACACCCTAGGTTGCAGGTCAATGATCAACTCTGTAGTCGTATCATCAAACCTGCGGCCATATGTTTTGGACACTTGGGTAGAGAGAGGTACAGAGCTGTCAACTGACCACTACCTGGTTGTGAGCTGGATCAGGTGGCGGGGGAAGTTGCTGCACAGACCTGGTAGACCTAAACAAGCAGTGCGGGTCTGCTGGGAACACCTGGCGGAAGAACCTGTCAGGCTGATGTGTCAACTGTGTCCCGAGGGTGGAGAGGGATATTGAGTCTGAATGGGCTTTGTTCCACTGTGCCATTGTTGAGGCGGCGGTTGCAAGCTGCAGCCATAAGTTGGCTGAGGCCACGCGGCGGTAACCCTCAAAACTGCTGGTGGACACCAGGGGTTAGGGGAGCAGTCAAGCTGACGAATTAGGCCTACAGGTCTTGGCTGACCTGTGGGTCTCCAGAAGCAGCTGACTGGTACCAGCGGGCCAAGTGGTGCGCAGTTGCAGCGGTTGCCAAGGGAAAAACTCAGGCATGGGAGGAGTTTGGTGAGGCCATGGAGGAAGACTATCAATCGGCTCCAAACAGGTTCTGGCAAGCCGTCCAGCGCCTCAGGGGGGAAGGTGGCAACTTGCCCACACTATGTATAGTGCGGGCGGGGAGCTGCTAATGTCAACTGAGGATATAGTTGGACGGTGGAAGGAAAACTTTGAGGAGCTCCTCAATCCCACCAACATGCATTCTGGGGAGGAAGTGGAGCCGAGAGACCAGGGGACAGATGGACCAATCTCCAGAGCAGAAGTTGCTGAGGTAGTTAGGCTACTCCACGGCGTCAGAGCCCCGGGGATTGATGAGCTCCGCCCAGGGTATCTCAAGGCTCTGGATGTTGTAGGCCTGTCTTGGTTGACATGTCTCTGCAACATTGCATGGACATCAGGGGCAGTGCCTTTGGAGTGGCAAACTCCAAAGGCAATGGGGTGGTGGTCCCCATCTTTAAGAAGGGGGACCAGATGTTGTGTTCCAACTATAGGGGGATTACACTCCTCAGCCTCCCCAGTAAGGTCAATGCCAGGGTACTAGAGAAGAGGGTACGGTCGATAGTTGAACCTCAGATCGAGGAGGAGCAATGCAGTTTTCGTCCTGGACGTGGAACCGTGGACCAGCTCTTTACTCTTGCTAGGGTGCTAGAGGGGGCATGGGAGTTTGTCCATCCAGTCCACATGTGTTTTGTGGACTTGGAGAAGGCTTACAACCATGTCCCAAGGGGCATCCTGTGGGGGGTGCTCCAGGAGTACAGGGTGGATGATCCATTGTTAGTGGCCATTAAATCCCTGTACCGAAGGAGTGCAAGTCTGGTCCGTGTAGCTGGCAGTATGTCGGACCTGTGTCACCGGTTCTGTTCATAACTTTTATGGACAGAATTTCTAGGTGCAGCTGGGTGATGGATGGGGTCGAATTCGGTGGCGGGAGGATCTCGTCTCTGCTTTTTGCAGATGATGTGGTCCTCTTAGCTTCATCAAACTGTGACCTCCAGCTCTCGCTGGGGGGGTTCACAGCAGAGTGTGAAGCAGCTGGGATGAAGATCAGCACCTCTAAGTCTGAGGCCACGGTCCTCAGCTGGAAAAGGGGTAGAGTGATCACTCCAGGTCGGAGGGGAAGCCCTACCCCAGGTGGAGGAGTTCAATTATCCCAGGATCTTGTTCACGAGTGAGGGTAGGATGGAGCGGGAGATCGACAGGCAGATTGAGGCGGCATCTGCAGTGATGCGGACACTAAACCAGTCCGTTGTGGTGAAGAGGAGCTAAGCCAAAAGGCGAAGCTCTCGATTTACCGGTCAATCTACGTTCTGACCCTCACCTATGGTCATGAGCTTGAGTAATGACCAAAAGAATGAGGTCGTGGGTACAAGCGGCCGAAATGGGTTTCCTTCACAGGGTGGCCGGGCTCAGCCTTAGAGATAGGGTGAGGAGCTCAGACAACCGGGAGGGACTCAGAGTAGAGCCGCTGCTCCTCCATGTTGAGAGGAGCCGGTTGAGGTGGTTCGGGCATCTAGTAAGGATGCCTCCCGGACACCTACCTGGAGAGGTGTTTCAGGCATGTCCATCTGGGAGACCTCGGGGCCGACCCAGGACACGCTGGAGGAATTATATCTCCCGGCTGGCCTGGGAACGTCTCGGGATTCCCCCGGAAGAGCTCGTGAAAATGGCTGGGGAGATGGCTGTCTGGGTTCCTCTGCTGAGGCTGCTGCCCCCGCGATCCGGACCCGGACAAGCAGAAGAAGATGGTACAGTACGGGCTATTAATATTTGTTATGCCACAGTTAACTGTAATGATCAAAGTTAGTATTCTGCTCATCAATGCCTACTGTTACAACTTCAAATTTAATGTGTTCAGGATAATAAACGTAGGAGCTTTTAGCTAACAGTGGTGACGCTCATTTGTATCTACCTAAGGATGTGTTGAAATGTAATGGTCATGGAGGTTATGTGATCCCTGAATATTTTCATATACATTAAGATTATTCCAACCACAACAGTATACTGAATTTGACAGGTAACATGTAAACAGACTATTCTATTTGGTTATTCAGTGGAACAATAAGACAGGGGGGATATTCCGATAAATTATTCTGGTTTTATTATATTTCTTTGATCATATATGCCCGGAAAAATATATAGAAGTATATTCATATACAGCGAGAAAAAAAATACAAACATCCTCCCTGCGAAAGATAAAGAGAAAAGTCCAGAAATAAAATAAAATGAGAAACACATCTACTGCTAAACACGACGACATCAACTGGCCCACAGATGTGAGCAAGTGTAGAAACCTTTTAGCTCAGGGGTTCCCAAACTTTCAAACTTGCAACCCCCAAAATAACGGTGCCAGAGAGTGCTGACCCCAACTATCTCTGAAGTGACTGAAACATTTAAAAAAAAAACTCACAGAGCATTCTACCTACCTTGAATCTACAAGTGCTACAATACTGCTGGAAAACCGTCATAATCACCTCAGAGATCATATCAAGAGGATTCTGAAATACATGGTAGTGTTGCCACTGTACAACCGCTCTTAAAGAAGCCAAGTTTAGATCCTTGTAGCCCAATAAATTACCGGCCCATTTCCAAGCTAGCCTTCCTGTCTAAGATTGTGAAAAAGGTGGTGGCCTCTCAGGTTATATCCTATTTGAACACGCTTGATATGTTTGACAAATTTCAGTCTGGGTTTAGAGCTCTACACAGCACAGAGTCTGCCTAGTTGAAGGTACTCAATGACATCCTGTTGTGTACGACTCTGGGTCATGTGCTGTTCTAGTCCTGCTTGACCTTAGTGCTGCATTCGACACAATCGATCACAACATCCTTTTAACTCGACTGAAAAACTGTCAGTCTTCAGGGCTCAGTTTTTAAATGGTTCACTTCATACCTGAAAGACTGATCCCTCTCTGTTGAATTGGGGAACCGCACATCATCCTCTGCCTCCATTACATGTGGTGTCCTCCAAGGTTCAGTTCTAGGCCCTCTTCTCGCTGTACATGCTACCGCTTGGCTCAATTTTACATAAACATAACATTCAATATCAGTCCTATGCAGATGACACACAATTATACCTGTCTGTGACACCAGACAACACTTTGTCACTGACAACTTTGCACAACTGCCCAGATGATATTAAAAGCTGGATGGCTAAAAACTCGGCAAATGTACACAGTAAAGTGAGGAATCTTGGCATTTTAATGGACAGTTCACTGAATTTCAACGGTGAAGTCAGCAGTGTGGTGAAGGGCAGATTTCATCAGCTCCGAACCATCGGCAAACTGAAACTATTCTTATCTGCTAACAATCTCGAAACTCTTATTCATGCTTTTATTTCATCTCGCTTGGAATTTTAACCCAGTCAAACATTAACAGATTAAAATGCAGCAGCCAGGCTCTTAACTAACACCAAAAAGACAGAACATATCTCATCTGTCCTGGCTCATCTCCACTGGCCTCCAGTTAGATATAGAACTGACTTTAAAAGCTTAGTTTTTGTTTTTAAAGCTCTCTATGGTCTTGCTCCATCATATTTACCAGAACTTTTCACTCCCTACTGTCCCTGAAGGTCACTCAGATCATTCTCTCAGCAATTCCTCACAATCCCCCTCACACGCCTCAAAAACAAAGGTGATCGGGCCTTTTCTGTTTTTGCGCCAAAGCTTTGGAATAGTCTCCCACCTCACATCAAATCCTGCCCAAACATTGCCAGTTTTAAATCTCACTTGAAAACCCATCTTTTCACCCTTGTTTTTAGTTCAGTCTGACACAGTTGTCTTGTTTTTTTTAGTCTGTGCATATCTGAATCATATTTGTTGTTTTAATATCTATTTATTAAAATTCATCTTGTTTTGATTTCTATTTTATTTACTTATTTTTACATATGTGCTTATTGATAATTCCTATCCCTGAGTTGTAATTTTCTTTACTTGTATTATATTAATTGTAAAAGATGCTGTAGTTGATGTCGTACCCTGATTTTTAAATGTTATTACCTGTGTCTGTAAAGCACTTTGGGCCGACTTCTGTTTTTAAATGTGCTATATAAATAAATTGACTTGACATCTTGTCCCCATTTAGGGAACCCATACTTTAGCTCACCTTCTCCAGAAGGGGATGAAGGAACAAAAGAGGAAGGGTACTGTGTTTGATTACTTACATAATAATTTTACTTAAATAATATGGAATGAGAAAAAGGATGAAAAATGGCGTGAACCTCTGCTTTCTTGAAAACATTACGATGTAAACATACCAGTGTAGTAAACGTAAATGTAAATAATCCAAAACATGTTTATTTTAGTCATTTGAAATGGACATTTGTTTGTCAACATTACGAAACTTGGAGATTTGGTGGAAGTGTCGAATGAACAATGGCATGGACCAAAGCTGTAAATGGAAGGAGATGTGGTACAACAGAATCTATGAATGACAGAACTGTGGGGATTTGTGAGCCGTTATTATTTGCGTCTGTTACTATCGGCTGCCTCCCATTGCTGATAAAAGTTCCATTATACTCTACTAGATTCAATTTTTAGTTGGAGCAGGGAAACATGGAAGATTAGTATCGCTCCATTTACATCTTCTTGTTTTTATTAAATGAACTAATATGGCATCATTTGGAGGCTTGATAGTTGATTTCGCCGCCTGAAATGACATATGCCACCACACACTGAATCAGTTGTATATAAATATGATTGTAGGTACTCATATCCTTTACATTCCTACACATTCCTTCCCTGAATTACATCTGATCTTCCATTAGTATCGATAATTTGGAAGTTGGTCAAAAAACTATCAAGTTCCTTTAGTTTAATTACTTGAATTAACGTCCCCAAAACCAAAGGGTCTGAAACATAAATAAATACATGTCTTTCTGCTTCTATTTGTGGGCACCATATGTGAGGGTCAGGGGGGATCAGCCGCTTGTGATCTGCAATGTCACCACTAGGAGTCATTAAATATGACACAGTGAACACTGATTAGCTGGCAGTTATAATCTGTAGTACTTCTGAATGTTTAGACAATAAAATGTGGTTCTTAATCTCAGTGGAATCTTTGAGTTTCACTTCTTACCACTGTTAGGTCGCTGTTGCAACTGTTCATGCTGTTCCTACTGCCACCGCGCTTCTGATAAGTAATTTGAAACGTTTCTCACTTTTCCCCCTCTCCCTCAGTGTCTTGCTCTTCTCCCCTCTCCTTTTCTCTCATTTTTGGCTCTGCTGGCCAGAGACAGGAGGCTGAAGGTTTGGCCAAGACTGTGACTTACCCAGACCTGATTGCGACAACTGGCAGGTTCAAGGTTAAGAGACTTAACACACACAAAACACACAGCCTGAAGCGAGACGTGCAGGATGCTCTGGCTTTTTGCCCAAATAAAAGAACAAATTATATTTGAGAGAGAGAAGCGGAGGGGAGGATAGGGAGTATGATTGGCTCTCCTGTGGAGGAAGCTTTGCCAACGATGGAGGAAGACGGTCAGAGAATGTATGTAATCAGGTGGATACCCTGTGGACATGGACCAAGAACACAAATGCACTTAATTGGGCTTGGCAGTTGTGAAACATGGATGTAAACTGTGTGATTTAAAATGTTTAAATTGCACATTGCATGGTAAATACAGGACGCTGATACCAGATTCTACTTCTTATATTAAAAGTGTAATAATTAAACTGAAAGGCAGACAGTATTATTGGGTACTGGCTCTGTTAGCAGTTTTTTCTTACCTTTGCTGTTCACACATCAATTCTAGAGTAAGTTTATCCTTTTGCTGATGTCCTGTCCAGACTAATACAGGTACTTTGCAGAATGAATATTTTTGTCTACATTTGTCCCTCTTACCACCACCATCAGCTCTCAACAGCATTTACAAAACCTAAAATGTTGAGAGCTGATGATGATCGTTGTTTAATAATCTCTTTATTTTATATATACAGGGTGTCCCTAAAGTCTGGACACATATCTCATTAAATATATATATATGGCTTTGTCGAAAGAAGAAAGAACTGAACTGCTACTTCTTAGTGGAGGGGCCTTAACCCCAGACCTTAACCCCCTTGACTTCTTTTTCTGGAGTATGTTAAAGGAAAAGGTGTACGCAAAGAAAATCACAGATAGAACATACATGACTGAATGTATAAACTGGGAATGTGCTAAAATTGACGGCAATGCAGAGTTATGGTATTGAGTTCAAGATAATTTTGCAAAACACATCAATTTTTGCATCATAAGTGAATGAAATCATATCGAAAATATTACTTGTTAATATAAAAATTTAATTAAATTTTATTTCTTGAAAATATACATTTTTGACAGACTGTAAGGACACCCGCATTCGTACTCGTTGTCTTCTACTTATCCGGGTCCGGGTCGCAGGGCCACAGCAAAGGAGCCCACACAGCCCTCTCCCCAGCCACTTCCACTAGCTCTTCTGGGGAAATCCCAAGGCGTTCCCAGGCCAGCCGAGAGATCCTTCCAGCGTGTCCTGGGTCGGCCCCAAGGTGTCCTCCCGGTTGGACACACCCGAAAAACCTCCCCAGGGAGGTGTCTGGGAGGCATCCTCACTAGATGCCCAAACCACCTCAGCTGGCTCCCCTCGGTGTGGAGGAGCAGTGGCTCTACTCTGAGTCCCTACTGGATGTCTGAGCCCTCACCCTATCTCTAAGGCTGAGCCTGGCCACCCTGTGAAGGAAGCTCATCTCAGCCGCTTGTACTCGCAACCTCGTCCTTTTGGTCATTACTCAGACCTCATGACCATAGGTGAGGGTTGGAACATAGATCGACTGGTAAATCAGAAGTTTCACCTTTAGGCTTAGCTCCCTCTTCACCACAACAGACTAGTTTGATGATACAAAGTCTATCATTGGCCATAACTAACACCATGTTCGAACAGAAGGATGTCCATTGGTGCACTTGGCACCAGGACATCCTAGGTCGCTGGTCAAACTGCCACTTACACACAAGTCCAATATCTGAACACCGCTCGGGTTCGGATTGGGCAGACCATCACTCCTCACCAAGTCCCTCCAGGTCACACTGTCGTTGCCCACTTGGGCGTTGAAGTCCCCCTGGTAGGACAATGTAGTCCCCTTTGGGGGTGCTTTCCAGCACCCATCCCAACTTCAAAAAGGACAGGTAATCTGGACTGTTGTTCAGTGCATAAGCACTAACAACATTCAACAACAACATCCCATTCCCTGACCTGAAGGCGCAGGGAAGCAACCCTTTTGTCCTCCGGGGTAAACTCCAACAGGCAGGCAGAGATAATGGGGGCTATCAAAAAGTCCACCTCGTCCTCCGCCTCTCACCCAGAGCAACTCCAGCCAAAGAGAGTCCAACCCCTCTCAAGGACCTGGGCTCCAGAGCCGACGCTATGTGTTATGGTGAAGCTGACTATATCTAGCCGGTAACACTCAAGCTCTTCCACAAGCTCTTGCCTCTTCCCCACCAGAGAGGTGATGTTCCATGTCTGTAGGGACTTCATACACACACACACACACACACATATATATATATATATACACACACACACACACACACACACACACACATACATGATGAAATGTGGGTTCAACCAAAATGGTGAGCTTAAAGTCATCAAGTCAGAGCTGAACAATAATCACCCAGAGAAGAGTGGTTACAATAATCTTTATTACAATATGGAAATCCAGTTCATAAAAGGATTGAGGGGCGAGTTACAACCAGGGGGGTTCTGCACTGCCAGGGCTCCGGAAAAAACTCCCACTATTTCCCACTCTAAGAAATCACTACAAACTTATGGACTGCTGCAAACCCAGCATGCTATCACCCTCTATTGCAATTACACACTTGCTTAACAACACAATCTGTATTACAGTGCAACTCACTTGACACCACACAAGGAGTAGAAGCCCCTCCCTCACTACGCTGTACGGGTAAGTTCCCCCCAACTGAGCTCCCGCCCACAGTATCCACCATGTTAAAATAATTACAACTATACAATATATAAATAAAAGGAATGATCAACTCGCCCACCCGGTGAGACACCGGCCCCC
>JAPQRQ010000022.1:11536681-11548008 GCA_037367365.1 Apogon talboti | reverse complement strand
TTGTTTCTTTCTTTTTTTTGTATAAAGCTGTGAATTTCTTGTCCTCATACGTGGACAGTGGGTCCTAGGAGGTTAAGTTGTCCCACCCACATTTTTTTTGCTTCCGGCGCCCATGCTCCCAAAGACATCCTATCATGGACTGAAGCGTCTAACAGGGTTTTGGATTATCGCCTCTCTGAAGTGCATGTAAGATCTGATTAATGCAATTATCTGATCACTCCCCGTTATCTAATTTTTATGGTCATGTAAACAGGCTCAACGTGTCTCCAACATTCCCTTGAATCTGCAAACTGTTGACTCTGACTGTTGAAAAGTCCGGTTGAATGATGAAAGCCAGCAGAGTGGACATCCTTCAGACTGCACACAGCATTAAGGCATCAGTCCTTTACACAGGGGACGCTTTGATGTCGCTATTCTAACAATCGACCCTATGATAGCACTGCTGCCTTCAAATGTTCACAGTCTACATCATAAAGGCCTATGAGAGTGTACACACACACACACACACACACACACGATGAAACCAGGAGATGAGTTCATCTATGTGTGTGTATGTGTGTGTGTGTTGGACTTAAACACACACATACACTCTGCACATGTACTGATGCAACGCAGGCAGTTTGCTTTCATTAAAAGGGGATTTAATTACTCGGTATCTTAATTGAAATGACACACAGCAGCCATGAGAATGAAATGCAGTTTGGGAAAAGAGGAACAAGAGTGACAAGACAAAACCAGGAGAGCAACAGGAGGAAAAAAGACAAAAGGAAGGACGCCTGCTGTTTTAATTTGGAAGTAATATCTGTCTCATTAAATGCCCTCCCGATATTTCTGCTTGGTTTCTTCTGAAACCTGCCTGGGATCATTATAGTGACAGCAGGCAGACACCATGAACTGATTATGAGGACGTTATCCCTGAATCATAAGCACGTATGTCACTATTTGAAATAGGCAAAGAAATCTCCTGAGACTCCGGGTCAGACAGGTGGAGACACCAGGGGCGCTGACAGAAACCAGTACTTCAACGTCAAACTCAGAAGATGTGTCTGTTTCTCTTTTTGGTGACAAGGTTTCCATGTTTTCATGACTGAGACTTTAATTGGTCCTATTTTACCTGCACCTAACTTTTGCAGGACCCTTTCTACTAGAAATAACGTGTCTAGTACTCAGTGACGGCTGTTGAAGTGTTTTTTTGTTCAGGCATAGTATGCAAGTACAATGTATTTAGACCAGGGGTGGAGGTAGGACAGGTAGGTCACATGGAATTAAAAACAACAGAAGTTAACCTATGGGATAAATGATGTTGTTTATGCTCCTGTCAGCATTCAAACCCTGCATCATCGTCAGTAGTTTTACCCACTGATTTATATTTTTGTATAGTGGACATCCATCATTTTGTCTTGGTCATTTTTAAAGTGTGTTGACCCCTGGTGACATTTCATCTCTGAGGAAGGCCTTGATTCTTTTGTGGATGTGACGTTTCCTCCTGTGGGCGGTCTTTAGTGGGGCTATGGTAAAGGTGGAGCCTTGGGCCCAAACAGGAGACACGTGCCTTGGCTGTTGACTAAAACACCCAAACATGTTTAAACTCCACTGCAATTATACACGGTCCTCATGGCCTGGCTCATGTGTTTATTTAAATATTAATGTTTTTATAAAATTATTTTATGTGAGTCCTTTCTTCTTCTTCTTTTTCTTCTTCTTCATGTAAAACAGGTGGGCGTCGCCCTGGCGCCCTCTATGGACGAGCTGCCACTCATAGTACTACTGTCACATTTATCTCTCAAAGCAAAAAAATATATATTTTTCCACTCTACCTGAATTTTCACGGCTGCACAGTGTTATTACACCAAGACAGCAAGTGTCCGTTCTAATTGTGTTGTTTTCTGGGGGTGAATGATAGGACTTCATGCCAACATTTAAAAGTGTAATGTAATATACTTTTGTCAAAACTTACAAAGGCAGTGAAGACACTGAGATAATCGATAGTTCTTTTATTTTCATGATTATTGTGTGAGGACTCTTAGAAAAATGGATTTTGTGGATCTTTTTAACATTCTTTTGAACTTGTGTATCCTGAAGGAGCTGTGCAGATGAAACAGATACAGTATAATCCCATGTACTCGTACTTTGAGGCTTGTACTCTGCTACAGTCAGTAACTCAAACTTGTGAAACATTGATTACTCTGACTTAAACGTGTATTATTACTTCATTCAGTGTATTTGTGTCAGCAGTTTCTACAGTTCAACAAAAAGGTGAAGTACAACTTCTAGGATGTAATGCTGTATTTTTCAGACAGAACATAAAAACCACTTGGCTCAAGGCCAGCGTCTTTGTCCATGTACGCTGCCACTCTGGGTTCTGATGAATATGTTTTTGAAGGTTCATGTTGCATGTACTCATGACCTGACAACTCAAGCACCAAAGGGACGATAATAGTTGTTCACTATTAGATTTTTCTCACATCAACTGTTACACAAGTTCCCTCTGCTGTGTCCACAGTCCCTGCATTATCATCTGAAATCTGCTGTCATGTGCAAACATTGGTTTAGATTTTGGTGACCTAGACCTTTGGTCAGCAAATCTAATCTGTTCATCATCAAGTCCAAGACAGTGTTTGTACCAACTTTTCAGACATTGTGTGAAGTTGGGGTGAGGCAGTGGTGCCTTGGATGGGCCTGTGGACTTACAACAGGAACGTACCTGGTTTAAAGTCAGCGCTGGCAGGGCCTTCTGTGGGTTTACATGTTCTCCCCAAGTCTGTGTGGGTTCTCCTCTAACTGTCCAAAGTCATGAGCTATAATAACAGCCAGAATACATTGTTTTCTATGTAGAAGTTTTATGTTGTATTTTGGGCAAAATCCTGACGTTTGCTCCAGATTTCTTCAATGCCTCTACTACACTTCTACTGTTGGTTTAGAGAAACCAAAAATGACCAGCTTCCAGCACAACATAGACTCCAACACAAACATCACATGAGCATGTGAATCCTACATAGAAAAACTTACATGAACACTCCTCTTTTAGACACCTTAACCCTGTACTGGTCTTAACTAGTGTGGCTTTTATGGAATATGATCATGGCTTTTATTTATTTGGATAAACAAAACAAACAAACAAACAGCCCCTGTGTTAGTGACCCTAAATAAGATAAGATAAGATAAGATAAGATAAGATAAGATAAGATAAGATAAGATAAGATTTAATTGCAGAGAAAATGATAGGAAGAAAAAAGCACAAACAAGTGAAAAATCAAATATAAAGAGAAAAAATAAGAAATTTGGTATTTGTATAAATATTTATATAAATATAGAATAGAATTAAAGATTAAATATTATTTACATTTCAAATGGTTTATGAAGACGGCAGATGTAATAAGTAAATATGCATTCCACATCTCCTGCTCCAATCTGATTATCTTCTCCAGCAGGTGCAGGGAGTATTTTCCTAACCATCTATTTCTTCAAAAAAAAAGCAGAAAACTGTGCAAAACAAGCTCTGCTCGTGCCAAAGACAACTGAAGCCAGACTCCATACTCCAGCTGGTCATTAAGGTTTATCTGGGGCTGGAAATGTGGAGAAGCGGTAAAGACATTTCTATGTGACGTTATTCAGGCAGCCAGTGTGTTCTTCACATCATGCATGTGTGTGTGCATAGATATAAAGACAATTAATTATATTAATAATTCATTTCCATCAGAAAATCAAACAAAGAATGTCAGTATGAATGTACGAAAGCTCTTGGTTTTCATAATTTTTTTCAGCTAAGACAAATTTTCTAATTACGGTAATACTTAGCAGCTTTATTACTGACTGTAGCCTTGTAGACATGACTTTGTACTGAAGAGCTGAGACCGATGCATTGTGAATGTTTTCAGAGAATGGGGACATACACAATTTATACAATGTATGACTGATAGGAGCCACGGGGCACCCAGGTGTTGGATTTACATACTGACGCAAACAAGAACAGCACCCAAATCATCAGTATTATTATGTAAATCACTAATATAATAACAAATGCACCCTTAGATGTGCAGTTCCCTTCAGCTCTACCAACCACCACATTTACATTCATACAGAAGTAAACTGCAACTCCAATTACATGTTCTCTTAAAAGTGTTATCCTGCATTATGTCGAGTGTCAAAGTCATGAGTAAATGATGTTGATGATCCAAACAATAAATGCAAATTGTTTACATGTAAATTCATTTGTTGTCAACTAATAGAGCTGACATTTTGATTTAGACTGTCTGCTGGTTGTGGCAACAGCATTATGAAGGAATTTATAATTTAGGCACATGTCTTATTGACTATCAATTACGCATAAGATTTTATGTCAAGAAAATCACAGTTTATCATGATATATTATCTATTTTAATGTGAATCACATCTCTGAATTCAAGTGTCTCTGGTGACAGTACCTCTAATAAATGTTACTGACGTCAAAAGGGCTGTAACATCCACACATTTCACCTTTTCCTTCAGAATGAATAAACCAAGTTTCTCGTACTATGGTTCACCTGACCTGTGAGGTTCCACTGTATTTACATACTGCAACACTTTTCTGAAAAGCTACATTTTCTAGTGAGTATTGATATTAGAAGCTGCATTCACGGCTATTAAAAGCCCTAATGAATCAATCTCCACAGACTGTGTCACTCACTGATCAAAGGTTGTTGCTCACACTCATATTATGGTAACCACTCATCACATTGTCTCAGTCAGTCAAAATAACAGTATGTTATAATCTACATGTGCCGTGCTGTCTGATAGTTTACATTACATTGGAAGTTCAGTTCATATGTCTACAATACTCTGATGTCTTTAACATGAGGTCAGACCTCTTTATTCTAAACCTTCTTTTAGGTATTTTTTAAAATATTTTAAATTAGAGACGCTACATATAGGATGTTTAGACCCAGCCGTGATCGTACCCATTCTTCTTTACCCTAATGAAAGTGCTTTTCTTGTCTAAACCTTAGGAGTCAGTTTGGAAACTCATCTATTAGGCATCAAAGTCCTGGATTTTGTTTTTCCACTTTTCAGTCCAAATTTCAGTGACAAATTCTTCCTTGCGATAAAACTAAGACAAAATAAAACATAATTGGAGTTACAATTTAATTAGATGTCATGTGTAGGAAACAGGGCTGGCTCTGCACTGCAATGACACCTCTGTGAATACAAGATAATTGAAACAGGAACGAGAATCCCACAGTGTTTGACAGAATAAATCAAACCACTGGCTGTTTAGCATTCACTTACAGCTTGAAACTTTTCAGTGCTTGTGCCTGCCTCTGACAGCATCTAACACCATCATTTCTTTAACAAATATATTGCAATTCAGTCAGGTAAACCGTCTGTTCCTCACCTAAAGAGCCACTTCATTATTAACTCTGTCTTACACAGAAATCTGCACACATTCTGTGGTCTTGATATGCATTAGTTCTTATCTGATATCAAGTTTTGCCTTTGTAGACACGTATGAGGAGCAGATGCTGTGGTCTTTCAAACAAACCCCTCTATAATGAAGCAACTGAAGCTGGGACTGGTTTTCAAAGGGTTTTTCCAGACTTTTAATGTCACTGAAAAGTTGACTTTCCTCATAAAAAAATGATAGTGGATTTCATGATTTGTATTTGTTGTCTTTTCTAAAACTGAAAGTGACCTGTGAAGTTGAATGTGTCTCAGAAGAGTCTCGTCCGTAGAAGCAGCAGAGGTCACTCCTTCTATATTTCAAAGAGGCATAAAAGATCAAAATGTAAAAGAGGAACTGGTTGAAATAAACCATTATCACATCTTAGCATTATTTAGAAAACACTTTCTCCCTAAATGTTTTTATACAATTCAATGGAGCCCCAGTTATGGACTACCAATTAGAAGGCATGAGTTTGGGATTGTGGCTCTAACCTAGGGTGGCCATTTCCACAACACCAAAAAGGAGGACAGTTTACGGCATCTAGTGAAGACTGAATAATGTATATGACTCAAGAGTATTTCCCACTACAACACAGTTTTGTCCATGATAACAATGGTATCATGATAGAGTGATTCTGAGATATTATATTCACTGTAAGACAATTTTATCTACGATATGTTATGATGTTTGTGTAACAGAAGAGGAAAAATGTCCCAGATAAGGTCAAACCTATTTGGTCACAGTATTTGTATTTATTTCCTTTGGTACCTACATCTACATCACACCGACAAAGAGTACAGAATGCATGAGAGTCTGGTTTAGACCAGCTCTATACGTAAAGTGCCATGAGATAACTTCTGTTATGATTTTGCGCTTATATAAATAAAATTTGATTTGATTTGATATAGATCATCTTTGATACTTTTGGAAATGAAGGCATGTTCTTCTGTCCATTCTGGATTAAATGACGTCTTTCTGCTCAGCATAGCACGCTGTTAGCATGACGATATGACATCGCTAGGCTAGCATATGGAGGCTTGTTTACATTTTCAACCAACATGACATTATCAGATATTCATTTGACACAACCTTCAGCCAATCAGTGCTTTTGCCAATCTTTTGTTAGACTGAACGTCTTAAAGGATTGGACATATGCTGTGTTGCGTTTAAGTGCAACTCCAAAAAGAAGAATAAACAAACGTCCGGCTTGGGACTGCGCTGGACAGGGCTTTCAAATTTAGGACTGTGCGGCCTGAAGCCGGACAGATGGCCACTCTACTCTAACTGTCTTTTTGAAAATGCAAAAACTCTTGAGAGGGCAAAGATGGGTAAGAGTGACGCATGAGACTCACCAAGCTAATGCTAACTAAACCACCAACCACTTCAACGGTCAGCGTTGTGTTCAACACCACCAGGCTACTTAATTTCAGCAACATAATAAACCGCTAGCCTGCCAATTAGCAGGCCATATAATCCAATATGACTGAACCCTAACATTGGCTAATGTAGCTAAGGTATGTTGTCAGGCGGTGTTAATGAAACAACCCCATGACAGTTTTGTTAGTGCAACCCCTTAAACAGAGCAGCATGTCTGAGAAAAACAAGTTTTTCCAATAATCTCCAACTCAGAAAGTCTGAGCAGCCAAGCTAGCTCTGAATCAACATCCCATCAGCAGACAAAGACAACACTAATTCCTGTCTGCTAATGGAAGCAGGCACATGACCAATGGAGACTGAAGCTGTACTGGCATGGTTGACCTAGGGGGTGTCGATGGGGTCTCAGTCATTTTGGAACCATTCAAGATACTGGACTGCAGCTGCTTTAGACAAGAGTTTAGGCGCCACAAAAAAAAAGAAAAAAAACTAAAAACTTTTGTACACAGAAACCCCCTCCTACACACTGATGCAAGACCATCACCTGGGTCGAGGTATGGATCATTTGCAGTGACCTCGTCTTAACAAAGCAAGAGTTCATTAAGTAGTTGGTTTTGGACCAGAGCTCAGGTCATTCTCATTGACTGACACTAAGCAGTAAAGCAGTGTGTGTGTGAGCACATCACAGACAAAACCAAACTTTGGCAAGGACCCAGCTTCATTTTACAGTAACGAAAAGGTGAAAGGTCACAACCTCTGCTCCTTTCTGCCTTTCCAGTGGATGTACAATATATAGAAAATGAGATGTACACACACACACACACACACACACACACACACACACACACACTGCTTCAACAATTAAAAGAAACAGCCAGAAAAGCATTTATTATTCATGGGTCTACAGATCACACACACACACACAATTGACAGACATACAGTATACACATCGCGGTGTGTATTTACACACCTATCCTGTCTTTCTCCTTCAGGGTCAGGTACTGTGACCTTTCACCTCTGTAACTCTTTAGAAATCATCAGATCACTAATTCATTCAAGTACATATGCCCCCACACAGAAACAGAGAGGTAGTATAGCAGATGGGGTTTAACGGTAACAACCCCTCACCCCCCATCATCCCCCAACTTACATTACATTGAGTGATCTGGTTCAGTTTAATGTGTGCAACAAACTTTATATATTCACACTTTAATGCTGGCAATAAAATACAGAAAAAATCATCTGAGTGGCAGCATCCATATTCTTTTCCCTTCTGTTTGTGAAAGTCTGCCTTCAAGGATAACAATAACCTTTTAGCTGCAACAATACAATGAATGATTTGACACACACACACACACACACACACACACACACATCTCTGGTGTTTTTACTATGTCCACATTCCACCTAAACAACTCCTCTCCTGCTGTTTTGTGAAGACACCGTGGCAGCATCCTGTGCTCAAGCAGTGCCCGAAATGAATTTGATTCATTTAAAGAACTGACCAAACCACCTGGAACACTTTTATCCCTATTCCAGAAGGATAGTGAATAACACCAGACTTGACTCCAGCACCGGCACACATCAAACTAAGTGTGGAGAGATGTGTGGATATGCAGGACGAAGTGACCGTGGCTCAACACACTACTGTCGAAATCATGTTGAGGCTTCCCATTCTGATGTTGATGTAGGGGTCTACTGTACCCTAACTGATCATTAGCCTCATAGCATAACTGTCTAACTCATACACAAGTGAACAAAAGTATGTGGACACGTTGGATCCAGGTGTTTCTTTTCTACCAGGGGTCTGGGATACAAAACAATAATGACTAATGTCAGAATATAGTTTTATATTGCATCAATATCATGGCATTGGTTAGTTTGGTTTACATTGTTGCCTCATAGATAGTTTGGACTTAATTTCTCTTGGCATTGATTTTTTTTATTTGTATTTATTTTTTATCCATGGCTATGATTTTAAATTTTCTACCTCTAAATTTCTAAAATGTTTTTCCTGCTCTGACTGTAAATAATAATTTTCTACCAACTAACCATCTACTTTCTTCACATCTCACTGACGAAGAAAAATCTACCATTAAACTTTAAGGAAATATTGATGTTTCTAAACTATATGGACATAAATATTGGGACACATCATGTCTACAGCTGTAAGATGTCCTGTTGATGAGGATTGGACATAGAAACATCAATATTAATAATCAACAGGATATTGATCCAATATAAAAGTATATTCTGACATTAGTCATTATTGTTCTGTATCCCAGACCCCTGTTAGAAAAGAAACACCTGGATTCAACATGTCCACAGAGTTTTGTCCATTTGTGTATGAGTTAGAGCTATTATGTTATGGGGCCAATGTTGTGGAATTGTACTGGGAGAAAACAGCCTCTGTTTGCAGCAGGTGTGTGGCCCTCTTTCTATCAGTAAGAGTCTGCAAAGCCACTCTCATTTTCTAGCCAAGAACGAGGCCATTATTTTTCAGAAAAACGCCACATTTGTACGTCTTCTACCAGTGTCTCAAATGGCTGCTTTGTTCTGCGTTGGGTGAGAGTCGTTATTATTGGGCAAGTCTGACACAGTTTAAGAGCACTTAAGGGCTTCAGTTCCCTGAGTGAAAGGACTGGAGGAGGGCGAGGTGAAGCAGTGGACCATTCAAAATATTCCTTTACACTTAAAGTCATAATGATTTTCTTAAGTGTTACTAAAACCCAAACCAACCCTTTGTGAGCCTCGGCTGGGTCTGTACAAGTGTGTTTGAGTTCATTCATGTGGATGTCCTTGACCCGCTGCTGTCTCACACATTCGCACCTGGACATTCAGTCAATGCCTTGCTTCCTTTCAGGAGCTTTCTGACCTTTTACAGGTTTTTTTTTTTTGCTCTTCAGCATGAGGGTAAAATTATAGTTTCAAGTAGGAACCTGTTGGAGTGGTCTCTTGTAGGGTGTGATGCCCCCGACTATAGGACACAAGGACTCACTCAAAGGTTTGATCAGTGTGAAAATGATGGGAACCATATGCTGTGACCGTCATAGACCTCAGCTGAACACAGACTGTAACAGCACGTTTGTACTGACTGTTAGACATTGCTCTCCAAAGATATTTTGTATTGATTTTTTTCTTTTATTTGGAAAATATAATATTTTTTCACATTCTTCTTTCTCATGAGCCTTTTTATTTCTATGTATTTTTTAAATAACATTGACCTGAGCTGCACCTTTTTGTCAGGGGCATTTGAAACACACTTCTGTAATCCTTGAATCCTGTGCAAAGATGTTTTACAGGTGTGTCTTCTAAAATCATTACTTACTGCATTTTTTTTTTTACTGTGTTCCAAGCCATTTAATTTGTTATAAAATCAAAGAAGTTAACCCTGTACAAAAGGGAAAACATAGTTTTAGAAAACATTAATAACAAATGTTATATTAAATAAAAATTTAACATTTTAGTTTGTTTCAAATATTTTAAATAACAGTATAGTTCAGGGTTGCACCATGAATGACGAAGCAAATATTCAGCAAGCCAAAGTAACAGTATACTAAAAAATGAAATCATAAATGTTCAAAGAAGCATCACAAATATACTCTGTAGCATTCATCAAGTTTAAAATGTGACTGTTTAACGAGAAAATTGTTGCACTATAAAGAATTGGAAAAGGTGAAATTGCAACAGAGATGTGGACAAAGGCTGAGAAAGCTGAAACCAAATATGATGCATTGTGTGTTTCTTTAGTTTCTATCAGTGTTTTAAATGTTTTTGTCATTTTTTGCTGAGTACTAGTCTCCTGTGAAACCCAACTAAACTGCTATGAAACCAAGTGGACCAGGTCTGATCCATGGAAGAAGCAGGATAAACATCTTGCAGAACTGTCTTCAAACCTGTTGTTGATTTTCTTCAGACCAAACCCTATTGCACATGTTCAGAATACACCACATACAAGTACAGGTCCAAGAGGGATCCCGATCTGAAACACAGCTACTGGAGTAATGAACCTGATCTCCTTTATCTTTCAAAGAGCATCAGTTCGTCTGTGAACCACATGTCCGAGCGCCTCACTTTCTCCCCAGGTTTTGGAGGTCACATTGACTCCCTGTGGAGAAAACTCATTTCAGCCACTTTTATCTGCTTCACCTTTAAGCTCAGCTGTGGAAACCTGTTGATGTGTTACCCTCCCTTGTGAACATGACAGCTTTAACGCTCGGCCTGCAAGAGTCAGTCACAGTTTTCAGACGTTTCCATCCCAACCTTAAATACTCCTTTGTATGAAGGGAGTCACAGAAGAGGAAGACCATGAAGTCATAGATTATGAACTTGACATACAGTTTGATTACTTGACTGTCTATGGATAATACAGTCTCAAAAAATGGTATTGATAATCATTCTTTATTCCATTTCATTTAGCAGTGCACTTACATTTTGTTTTACTGTTCTAGATAATGCACTAGGGGTGGGCGTATCGATCTAAATATCGATAGTATCGATACCAAGGTGAGTATTGGTATCGGATCGATACTAG
>JAPQRQ010000022.1:11448115-11462242 GCA_037367365.1 Apogon talboti | reverse complement strand
TATATATATTGTATAGTTGGTTGATTGTCTATAGTTCTGTCCAAACCTAGACCAGATGTCTGTGTGTATGGACCTGTTTATAGTTCTGTATATATATTGTATAGTTGGTTCATTGTCTATAGTTCTGTATATATTGTATAGTTGGTTGATTGTCTATAATTCTGTATATATATATATTGTATAGTTGGTTGATTGTCTATAGTTCTGTCCAAACCTAGACCAGATGTCTGTGTGTATGGACCTGCCCTGCCTATAGTTCTGTTCTCCATAAAAGCACGTCAATGGATCTTCATCTTTGATATAAATGTAAAAAAATAAAGTTTTTTCCTTGCCTGGAAAATGTATTGTATGTAGTTGATTGTCTATAGTTATGTACAAATCTATACTCTACTGTCTATAGTTTGTTATCCAAACATATACGATCAGGCTGTTTAATGTACACTTTTTAGGCCTAACCAGGCTCACCTGTCATTTTAGAGGCTTGTATGACGGTGGTAACGTTAGGGGCCTCATGACCACTGGATTGTCAGGGTCTTTTGATGGCAGCTAACATCACTGTTCAATTTTCTGCATGTAGTAGGCGTATAGTTTTATTTTAAATGGAGGAATTGCCTATATGTGCATTACATTTTCAACATAAAGTAGACTATATTGAAAAAACTGCTTTTTCTCTATCATTTTACTCATGGCTCTGTCGCAAATACAGGTCTAACATTTGTAAAGAATGAAGACAGAAAACATCACTTCTCAAATTTGTCGATCAATGGTGATTTAATTCTATATAGACCTTGGCCCTGTTCATTCATTTAGGAGCGCCACCCTGTCCCAAAATGGCAGCTCTACTGACACATGCTGCGAGGCTGAACGCAACATCTAGTGTGTATATCTATGGATAGAGAGCATAAAGACTGCATTGTGTTTGATGTGTGATGAGTCCAGATTGACCCTGGTCCAGAGTAATGGGTGCATTAGGGTCAGTGTTGCCAGACATACAATAATTATCATATTTGTACGATAATTTCACCCTCTGTACGATGTACGGTCAATAATTCCAAAAATCCCATAATGTCCGATAATTTGACCCCTTCAATACATAGCTATTAACAAACACGAACAGGATACATCCTGCACTGCGCCTGATGTTGTGCATTGTCTCATGTGCATCTTTACAGCCAATCAACGCACAACGTACCACGAGTGACGCATGACATAGTACAGCAACACGAAACTTAAACGACAAATGACAATGAGTGTGTCAGGGCACAAAAATAAGGAGGGGGAAGACGAGGAGGCAGGCACAACGGAGAAAAACAAACAGTAACATCGCCAGCAGGCTTACAGAAGCGAATGGGAAAAAGACAGCAATTTTACTGGGCAGTTACAGCCTGTTGTTGGTGTTACCAGCAAAGCTTTCTGTAGCTGTTGCAGCGTGCAAATGGTGGGAGAGAAGCCGTTCTGAAAAATCATGCCAAGTCTAAAAAAAAAAAACAGGAGAAAAAGAAATGTCTGGTCCCTGCACAGAAGTCAATAACACAATGTTTACAGAGGACGTCGGAAAAGGCCCAGCTGGAAACAGCCATGAAAACAGCAGAGCAGAACACAACGTAGCAATGAGGGCTTCAGACCGTTAAGTGGATATCATAACATCAACATTTTCAAAGACTCAAAAGAGAACCTCACTTTTGGCCGCACAAAGACAACTGCAATAGCCAAGCATGTTATTGGTGACTGTTACTTTGAGAGTCTCACAGAAATCCTGTGAAGGAAAAAAAAATCTGCATTTTGACTGATGGGTCAACAGACATTGGAAGTGTTAAAACCCTAAGTTTCGCTGTTCATTTTTTTGATGAAGAAACACAAGCCCCTTTTCCACAGCACTTCTGTTATGGGAATATGTTGTCTTTATTCTGGAACGACATCTGAGTAAACAAAATGGTGGATCATTTGGTCCCACCTCTGTCACGGCTCTGTAACAGAGGTGTAGTAACAGAGCCCTGATAAAGGCGGAGTCATGATTCTGGAACGCAGTGTAGAAGGTTGACCTTCTGTTGGATCACGTATTGCGTGTGCGACTCCTGCACCGGGGGATTTATAAATGAGCGTGGGCCGTGTACAGTAAACAAACATATCAACGCAACCAGATAGATGTTGAACTGGGGAGACGCTGAGATCCACAGCTGTTGTCACTGTGAGCGGAGGACTTGATCCATGCTAACATTTGTGGAACGATGAAAGACAGGCCGACTCTGGAGTTGTTGTTTTAGAGCCAACACCGCTACGCTCGGGGTATTTCCAATGCGGAAGTTATACGTCCCACTATATGCTGCGATGTGTCACCGTCCCTTTGATTCTAGAACGCAGGTCCGCTGTGTAGACGTCCAGCCTGTCTCACCTCTGTTACTCCTTTGGCTGTGGAAATCTGTCAATGGTGGAAAAAAGGTGGGATCACCATCTCACCCTTTTTCAGGGATCTTTGTGTAAAAGTGGCTAAATAGGGTTCAGACTCGTTTTTGGAAACTGGCAGATTTTTTCAGACCAGCACAGACATTTTGTCACAGAAGGGGAAACAGCAGAAAGACTTTACAACAGAATGATAAAGCCATTCATTGATGCAAGTGTACCATTTGAAAACATTGCGGGGTTTGGGTCGGATGGCTGCAACACAATGACTGGAAAGATCAATTCTGTCTGCTGTCTCAAAGAAGACGTTCCTGGTGTCCCGGTACATATGCCACTCATTACATCTTTGTGCAAGTGAAGCCTGCAAACCGCTTCCATGTCAGTGTGAGGATTTAGCCAGAGACATACATGGATATTTTAAACAGTGCTACTGTAAGTGCACTGCAGAGCTTCATGAGTTTCAAGAGTTTTGTCATGTTGAACCTCATAAAATACTCAAGTCCTCCCAGACTCGATGATCAGCGGCTTGATGCCAGATTCAAAGCAGCAGAGAACATTTTTCATGCACTTAATGACGACTCACTCAGGCTGTTTTACTACTTGGTGGAATGGGCCCTGCCAAAGTTTACAGACTTAGCAGAATTTTCAGAGTGAAAAAGTGTTGATTACTTCACTGAGGACCAAAATGTCTGAAGCCTACAGAGATCTCTTGCTGACCTTCATGAAAAGAGACTATGTTCTACACACTCCACAGAGTCAGATCAGTCTCAGTGATGACTCAAATGTTGCACCACTCAACACAATGTACCTGGGTGTGAAAATGGTGCAGCAAGTCCAGCAGCCAAACATCCCTCCTGCCACCCTGACAGACTTTAGAGTGCACTGTCAAAGTTTTCTTCATGTTGCATGCAGAGAAATTAAGAAACACTTTGACTTTGATGATCCCCTCATGGAACATATCATGTGCCTCTCTCTACCAGAGCCAGGGCAAGCACAGACCATCCCTCTCTGCTTCCACTCATGGAGCAACTGCCTCAGTTAATTAACATGCAGGATTCAGAATTGGATTGATGATCAGTGGAGGCGTTTGCCTCTTGTCACATTAGGTGAAAACACAAAGGCAATGGATGTGGACAAATTCTGGTACCATCTCTCTACTTTGGAGAACTTTGAGGGGGAAAAAGTGGATGCACTGGTGCCACCACATTCAAACGCATCATATGAGTGCATTTATTCTAAAGTAAACCTGATCAAACCAAAACCATGTGACAGACTGATCACAGACACACTGAATAGACTTATACACACATCAGAGTGTATGAAGAATGCAGGTGGATGTGTCATATTTCAGCCATCGAGCACAGTGCTACGATCCTTGACAGCCTCAAATCTGTACCATAAAAGATCTGGCCCACCATTGGAGAATGAAGCAGCCACAAACAGCGACTCAGATGTGGAGCTTGAAGTTTCTCACTAAGGTAAGCCCAGTGTCAAGATCGGCCTGGGGAGCCTTGACAAAAACACACAAACTCAGGAGGGATGCCAACAAGTGAAGGGAATTTATTAAGCAAAGGGAGATAATGATGTAAGATAAGGCGGAGTGGGCGGAAAGGCCAGTCCGTCAGAAGAGACCCGGTGACCACCACTGTTGTCCTTTCATATCCTTCTCTGTTGTGTCTACATCTCTGCGGCAACCATCCTTGTTGTCATCACATCGCCACAGCAACTGCCAACTGCCACTGTTGTGCTCAGGCAAACCGAGCCCCTGGGTGCTCCCCGTAACCTGTCTAAATCCAGACGCTAGTCTTCATGTGGTTAAGCAGAGAACCAGAGGGATGTGAAGCACCCCCGGACAGTGAGCCACTTCACGGATCCCGCTGACTGCCCCCGAGATGGCTGCCGAGGCAACCAACACTAGCTGCTCCCCACAACACTACAAAAAAAACCTAAAGGGGTAGGAGTCCTAACCTAGCTGGTGAACACCCAAACAATGAGTCCAAACAGCATTCCGCTTATCCCCAGATGCTGAACGAGGCAAGCAAAATCCACAATAATCCAACGTGGGACGAACATGTCAACGGCATTCTAAAACGGACGAGCCCCCATTTTGTCAAGACCAGCTTGACAAAAACATGCGAATTCAGGAGGGATGCCAACAAGCGAAGGAAATTTATTAAGTAAAGGGAGATAACAATGTAAGATAAGGAGTGGGCGCGAAGACCAGTCCGTCAGAAGAGACCCGGTGACCACCACTGCTGTCCTTTCATATCCTTCTCTGTTGTGTCTACGTCTCTGCGGCAACCATCCTAGTTATCGTCACATCGCCACAGCAACTGCCAACTGCCACTGTTGTGCTCAGGATGTTGGAGCCACGCCCCCAGCCGGGTTGCCTGGGAGAAACCCAACAGCTTCAGTGGTCACCTGTGAGAGAGAGAGACAGAAAGACAGGCTCGGAGTACACCGTCACACCAGGTATTAGTTTAATTAAGCTTCTGTTCAAACTAAACTGACTTACACTGTTATGTAGATCCTAAACAGATTTCCTTATGTCATGCTGTTTAACTTAAAGTCATGATGCTATAATTATATCATCTAAACAGTAGTGTCCCTTAGGCTTTCATTTATGCAGAAAGTGCCAAAGACATGCTCGTGCCAGGACCCGACTGACTGCTGGAGCTGTCTCTCAGGGATTACATGGACATTGGAGAGGCCAGGAGCCCTTTTTTTCAGGGGGCCAAGCTGACAAGTTGTATTGTTCTTAGTAGCTGCTAATGCTGTTTTTTAAGTGTTGTATGTTTAAATGTAGCCATAAAGTATAATGTTATAGTAATTACCATCATGCCTAGTGCCTACAGTAGACAGACAGACAGACTGATTGATTGAGTGATTGAGTGATTGAGTGATTGATTGATTGATTGATTGATTGATTGATTGATTGATTGATTGATTGATTGATTTTCTTTTTTTTTGTCGTTGTCATTTTCACACATGGATTGTCCCCCAGACCAGTCAGACCTGAGCGCCATTGAGAATGTTGAGAAGATTTCATGACTCTCCCATTATTGATACGAGATTGTGGTGAAGAATACAAGACTGGACAGAATAACTGTGGTGACATTGCATTAGCATTGTATAGCATAGAAAATGACACAGAGCAGGTGCTATCAAAGCTAAAGGTGGTCCAACAAAGTACTGTGTGTGGTCTGTTTACATATATGTACAGCTAATTTAAAACCATTATACTAATGGCACTTTTCCACTGATGGTATCAGCTCAGCTCACCTTGACTTGACTTGGCTTTGGTCGGTTTGTTGGTATGTTACTCCCTTAGGATGGACAGACAGGACAGGCCACACATGACCAGTTAACTATTTATTTTAATCTAAACAGAACATGCATGAATGATATATATAGTCAGAATCAGTAAAACCAGTATTGTAGTCTGAAATATGTAGTGATAAACAAATTATACAAAGCAAGTCAAACTAAAACCAAGTGATCAGGTAATGACTTCCTGTTGTCCAGGTAAAAGCCACATGCTCTCAGGACAGCTCAAACAGGAAGTGTTTGGGGCTCTCACAATGTTCTGAGGTCATTCTAAGTCTGACCTTACAACTCTTAAGTTATGATTTCCAAAATTAAACACTATTATTAGGTTTTTCAGGCAAGAATACAGTTGTTTAGATTTGTTTAGTCAACTTGAACATTTCCTATGACTTCCTGCAAGTTTGGCTTGATGACCTGTGTTGTGACATAATGACACAAATACACAGTGAAACAGCTGATTGAACAGTTTGTTTTAGGATCAAAACAGGGTGAATAACAGAAAAAGACAGAGAGGAATTGAAGTTTGACAGGTTTGGACTAAATAAGGCACTCAGAATGTACATCAATAAGAGATTTAGGATGTTGAACATCAACTGTGAACTGGAACACACTGAACAACAAGGATTAGAATTTGGGCCCAGTAGTTTTAGTTTTGGGCTCTTTTTTATAAATCAGTCCAGCTGCTTTTTGACACCTGGTTGAACTCCATAAAGCAGTTACACGGACAGTAAAAAAATAAAGGAACATCACCACAACACTGGAAACAACAGGAAAAACAAAAACCCACAAGGAAAACAGTGTAAAAAAAAAAAAAAAAGCCCAAACCGTCTATTTTTATAGTGAGTCGGTCTCACTCACTGCTCTGTGTTTTACCCCCCATTACACGGGTGGGGGTGGGGGTACACTGAGCATGCTCAGATGTCTATGGACAAAACAAGGTCTATTCTATCAGCACGATTGGAAATTTTTCCACTTGAAGAAATGGTTGAATATTTAAAATAAATCATACATTCAGAATGAGCACCACAGACACGTCAGGGGTTAAAGGGTTAAAGGGATGATTACTTTTTGTAAGGTTCTGCAGTGGAATATCTTTAGTATATGTGATATTAATACTCTTTACTGGAATAGAGAACCTGAATACTCCTAAAACCCCTGGCCCAGATTAGACTCCTCATTCTCTTTATCGGTTTCTGCCTCTTAATTATCATTTCCATTATTACATTTTAGCTCCACAGCTCAGGAGGCTGTTTAGGTTTCTGGAAACTACATATCTTACCATAATTGAGCGGAAGAATCATGATGTACTGTATGTGTGTGTTAGATGCAGAGTACTTAATAATGTGACCTTTCTATGTCATTTGCTCATCAGTTTAAAAGAGAGGAGATCAGCACGGTGGATGTGTTAGAGTCAATACTGCAGCAAAAAGTGTAGGTGTTGTAGTGAGTGTGTGTGCATGTGTGTCTTCATTTGATAAAGTCAGCAGTTTGCAATGCAGGTAGCCCACGGATCAGTGACTGTATGCAGAGGTGCAAATTGGGCTGCATTACAACTAAATGTCCACAAGAGGTCACTCTCATCCACCAAAAAGAACCTAGAGTTTTTCATGCAGTTTCTGGTAAATGTATTCAGGCCTGTGCTGAGATGATGACTGTGTTTGTGTGGACATAACACTGCAGGACCCAAAATCAGGTGGAAAAATATCAGAATCTGAAAAAAAAGAAACGCTCCTTCCCTCTGCATCTTCTCCCTGTCTAAACCTAAAAAAAATATATAAACACAGATGAATCTTACACTAGAGGCTTTTCCCTTGGACATATGTGCAAAACTTTACCCATATTTACTAAATGTAAAAAAGAAAAAGTGTGTAATGTCGGTTTTTCCATTAAATCACAAATGTGATGATTTGTTTATTTATTATCGTGAGATGTCACGAGAAGTCAAACATGATGACGAACATAAATATCACGTTGATTTACAGATATATTCATTATTATATTCCCCCTCTATCCTGAACTAAATTCAATAATGATTGGGTCTCCTGGTGTGTCCACACATGTCTGCTGTAAAACTCTTCTTCTTCCTCTACATCCATGTTTTTTTTGTTCATGTGATTTGTTACAGAAAAGGTCTTTTCATTGCAGTTTTGCACAATATACCAATTACCAAATACCAAGTAGACCAGTAGAGTCATATATCACAGAATCAGTGTCGGTCGTTGGTGACGGGCCAAAGTCACGGTTTAGATCACGGGTGTGAAACACATACGGCCCGTGGGCCAAAACCGGGCCGCCAAAGGGTCCAATGTGGCCCGTGGGATGAATCTGTCAAATGCAAAAAAACACTGAACATATGACCAATCAAGGATGTTAAAATCGGTTTAGTTCAGGTTCCACACACAGACCAATAAGATCTCTAGTTGGTTGAACCAGTAAAACACTGTCATAACAATCTATGAATAATGACAACTAGAAATATGTATGTGTTAGTGTAAAAAAGGAAAGTCAAATGACAATGTTTCAATTGACCAAATATCCTGCAATGTAAGGGTTAGGATAGCCTTAACCCTAACCCAATGTATTTTGTTCATATTTCTTGTTTTCTTGTTTTTGTTTTTTCCTGGTACTTGTGTTTCTGAAAAGTACTGTAAGTTGTAATTCAAATGTGCAAATAATAAACTGAGACATATTATTGTTCTAATTACACTTATTTTTCTTAAGAAGTTTCAGGTTGTTTGTAGATGTAAACATTTTCATAATGTAATTAAATTTTTTTCGTTCTAAAACACAAAGAAAAGTTTGGAGTTGACATCTTATTATTTCACTGGTCCGGCCCAGTTGAGATCCTGCTGGTGTGAACGTGGCCCCTGAATTAAAATGAGTAGACAGCTCTCTTAGATCGTCTTCAGAATCAATACAGAGATGGTTGCATTGGGTACAAGTCCTCTTTCCTCTCATATCACTTAAATTACAGTCTGCTAAAAAAAAGTAAACATGGAGCTTTTGTCCAATGACACCACAAACTTCAGCTTTAAGGTTAAATGCCCAACGATTCCTTAACCTACGTATATGGTTTTGGCCTACATTCCCCTGATGCCCCTGCTTTGTGTTCCCTGCATAGATCCCTTACTATAAAACTTCTTCATGGTATTTTATTAAAAAATAAATCTCAGTTAAAGACAGATATCTTAAGATAGCTAAAAGATATCAGGAAAGATCAACTCCTGTAGTCTAATGTACATACATACTTTAAATAAGTCACATAACAGTAAAGTTCTATTTGAAGGAGTATCCATGACACTGACCTGGCCCCTGTCATCTTAATCAATGTTCATGACTGTTGTCACTAAAAGTCATTCTGTCAGTTATGTCACTTTTAAAGCTGTACATTTCAAAGTTGACATTGAGATGCCTTTGTTATGACAACTAGGTGTCAGCCAAGACAACTGAACTTGCCATAAACATGATGCTGCAGATGAGGTCAAGGCAATTATTCCTGACATCTTTACAACATCATTTGACAGAGCAATAACCCTTAATGACATTTTAATGATTATTGTATCACTGTAGCTGAGCCCAAGGGGGAAAAAATTCATTACACAGTTATAATGAACTCCTGGCATCTAATGTCAAACCAACCACACATGACAATTTGATGCAACATTAAGACATGAAGCTAAATACTCACTGTAAGTTTGGTAAATAGGTTTGCAGATCAAGTGATCAAGAGTGTCAAACAACCCAAACCCACTGGATCAGTGTACTTTGTGTCTAACTGTTTCATGTCTTATATTTTTGTCTTTTTTTCTGCATATCCAGATCTATCTCCACATTTCATTAGGCCTGTTACAGTGCTATACATAGAGCTGGTTCCAGCCACTGTCACTCTGGAATAGGGCTCAAAGGTCTATGGGTTGTCTGGCTAGTTCACGGGAGCTGAGTGCAGGACGCTGTGACTTGTAAAAATAATGCTGGGAGAGAAGTTGTTTTGGTTGAATATGTGCATGCGAGGAAGTGTTTTGTGGTGACTAAGTGACAAAATCGTCACAAAAGTAAACAGTACATGAAAAGACACGTCTTTGTCAAAAACTGCCATTTTTCTGTGTAGTCTCTGTCCTTGTCTGAGCCTCTTCAATCACCTCCTCCTTTCCTTCATAGTTCACCACACCAGACAACATGTATTATCCCATATTTTCACAAATCCTTAAAGGTACAGTGTGTGGGATTTTTATAGTGTTCTTTTCAATAATCAATCTAATTATTGATTAAAATTGAATAAAATAGTGCCCAATCAGTCAAAAAAAGCTACTTGTTCGATTACATTTAAGGTAGAAAAACCCGTTTAAATATACATAGCGTGGGTACTGCTTGCTGGGCGGTGCCATTATCTACGCCATTTTTTCCCCTACATGAGCCTACAGAGGACAAAAATCAAAGTAGACGCCTGCAGAACAGGGCAGGCTTCTCCAGTGGTTGGAGAATGGCAGCTGGTGGTAGAAAAGGGTGGTGCTATAGCCCCTATGTAACCATTGATTAAAGGAGAAGAAGAAATCCAATCACTGAATAAGAGTGAGCATATCCGGAGGGTGGCAGGGCTGGACTGGGACGAAAATTCAGCCTGGACTTTTTTGTCCAGACCGTTCCACCACAGCCTGCACCGACTTGCCCTGTTAATGTACACTAGTGCGTTGACCCGTGGGGAGCCGCAGGTTCTAGATGTGGTATAAATATTGGTGTAATAAACTTTCCTCTGATCCAGTTCATTTCTCCTTCAGTCTCCGCCTGGCGTACCATGTTACTGGTGGTTTCACCGTCTCCATCCTCATCAGACTCACTGTCAGACTGGTGCTGGCCCCATACCACTGCTGTTGCAGTGAGGGACCCGCTGAAGCCACCTTGCTACTAGCCATGCCCCCTGCAGCAAACGTCATCGGAGTTTTTTACTCGTTGCAGCCTCAGCTAATAGAGCCTTTCTTCCCCCTCAATTTTTCAGCACCGCCTTTGCATTTTTCTGTTCCCTTCTCCATTTTATTAATTAATTTTGTTGGTAATCTCTCTTATGACTCTCGACTACTTTTTTCATAAAGGTGAGGGGGTGGGGCTCCTGCAGCCTCTTTCATAGGGCCACTGTGCCTGGTGTTCTGAAAACGGCCAAGCCGGTGGGCCAGTGGTCACCTCTATGCTGAGTCTGCAGCTCTGTGGGCCGGTGCTACTCAAGGTTAAGGATTGACCATTTAGATGAAAGCCAAACAACTGGGCTAATTACATGTCTATCTCTCCTGGCCAGCATGGTTACCGTAGTTACAAAAAAAAAAAAAAAAACACTGTCCATTCAGCTCCAATATTTATCGTCCCACTGGGAAAACAACCGCTACTCCATATGGCCAGTCCAGCCCTGGAGGGTGGCGGGAATGCACTAATAGAGTTTGCAACTACCGTTAAACAACAAAGAAGAAGAAGAAGAAGAGTGAATAGCCAGACTGTCCTGAGTCTCACTGGAAACCAGTAAGTTGTGTGAAAGTAGTGGAAGATGGCGGATCACACATACATGGCTCAAGTTGTGAAGAAAAGAAAACGCAATGAAACTACTAAACTTTGTGATCGACTGCGACAGAAAACTCAGGTGAATATCGGTGTTGCTCATTCCAGATGGAGAAAGTTGATGGTGGACAAAAGCCTGAGAAGTGATGCCGAAGTAGCATGCTTTCTCCTGGACAGGTAATTCCACACTGTATTTACATTTGCATTGTGATGCTATTATTTGTTTTAAAGTTGTTAACATCTGTATATCAGAGCGACACTGAGGAAAAGTGCTCAGGATTGAGTTGCTTTGTTACTCTTGACGCTACAATGCATGGTCTGATAATGGTAGGGTGACCAGACGTCCTCCTTTGCCTGGACATGTTCTCTTTTTGAGACATAAAAATGTCTTTGGGCAGAATTTCAAAATCGTCCAGGATTTTGTTCTACTAAAGTCTCAAACATATTTACATTGAATTTGCATTGCATTTTTCTGTGCTGTTCCAAACTAGTCATGTCCTCCCCCTGTTCAGTTCAATTCACTTTGCAGTGAGTGGAAGTGAGTAGGGGGAGCGGTGAAGTACAGCCTAAAAGTTTTGGATTGCACGGTCTGACTGTAGAGTTACTGTCATGGGTTGATTGTCTTCTCTAAAGATTTAATTGGTCAGACAGCACCTCAATAGCTCACACTTCCTTGTTTACCACAGGCACAGCACGTGTCCAGCATCTGCAGCTATGCCGAAACGTAAGTGTAAGTTCACTGGAGAATTAAAAAAGAAATTCCCATGTTTGTGAGTGCCTGCCATGCAAAGTAGGCTCTTATGTGTCAGTAGCAAATGAAGTTGCCAAAGACCTACAAGTACACATGTTCAAGCAAGCATGAAATGGCAACAAGGGGCCAGAGTGTTGTGCCGAATTCTACTCATTGCCGAAAACTGCTCTAACTGCTGCGGGAGCGAGCGTGCAGCAGCTGCAGAGAACAGCTCCCCCTTCCTACGTCTGCCATGAAAATGGTAATGTGCACCAAATTCACCCTGTCACACCAGAATAACTCCTAATGTGAGCTGCTAAAGTAATTTCACTCCTTTGGCTCCGCAAGCTTATTTTGATGGGGCTGGTGCCGAATTCTGCTCCCTGCCGAAAACTGCATCCCCAGCCACAGGGATACATTTAACATTCTCCTTGTCACTCTACTGTTTAATTTCAGAGAGGAGTGTCTTCAGACAATTGCTCAATGCCCAGAAATGGAATGTCTACCTGTGAGAACCAAGACTATTTTCATGCAGGGCATGACACTTCCATATGTGTATATTTCTACCCTCTGTCTTTGACAGGAACTGCCCTCCACACCATCTGGCTGCCTCGTGTTAATTTTAATTTTTGTACATATTTGCACTTGTAAAAATAAATATTTACTTACTGTGACCTTTTACCAATTTTGACATTAATATTGTGGCTCATTTTGCCCTTTTGGAAATTTTATACATTGTTAAACTGTATGACAAATGAATCAACTATAGAAACACTAGCACACAACAGTTTTAATGGATAAATACCCCAAAACAGACAAACGTTTGAAAACTTTTTAAATCTTATAATATATCTGTCATGATGGCAGCCCGTGTTCTGTGAGTAAAGGAACCTCCTTTGTTCTGAGGCTCTGGGCCTGGTGCTGGGTTGGAGTGACAGAGTGGAGCATAGGCTTTGGCCTTTTGGCCTAGCTGGTCTAGTTCTGTTTGTTCCTGGTAATCTTCATCATTTTTGCATTCTTGAAATATTTTCATGTTGGGCCCACATATCACAATGCCTTCTGGGTATCCTAGTCTTTTCCTTTTGTTCATGCTTGTTACCCAAAGGTTTGATGCTCCCCCCATGTTCACTCCAGCTCATCACCAGGTTCCAGGTCTGTTAGTCAAACAGGAAGAACAAGGTTCCCAACCCCTTTATAGCAGGAAGACATCAGAACATTCCAAGTATGGCAGCAATCAGAGGGGAGTTTTGGCAGATATTAACATTTAAATGGTCTAAACTACCTCTGAGCTCTTTTGTGACTTTTTGGGGAGTGGTTAAAAGTTAAGCTTTAACTGGTGATTTTAATATTTTTCCATTAAATGGTAACTGCCGGGAAAAGCTAATATTCATAGATGGTTTGATTGTGTGGGAGGGGCAACAGGGACGTAAGGCCTGAACTAGACGCTCCTGTCCTGCTTGTTTGGAGCAGGCCGCTGAAGCTGGTTGACCTTAGCCATGGGCTGAGCTTTAATGTCCGTTGTTAACTGTGTTTCCTTACGTTCTGTTGAGCTGTTTTCCATCAGTCAGTTTTTTTTTAAATTTCTATACTTTTTTTTTGTTTGTTTTTTTTCACTAACCTAGCCCTGGCTTTGTAACACAGACAATCACTGTAAATAAATTATATCACGGTGAAGATCATTCCAGCTTCCTGGTGTGTTTCCTCCTCCACTCGGCCAACCCTCACATTATCTATAAGAAACTATATACAAAAATGTACAAACTTTATGCTCCAGGTTTATAACCTGTGTACTGTCCATGGGGGTCAGGAAATGAGTTTCTGATGTGGGTCACACAGCAGCTGGGAATCGCCCTCCTGTTTCCCTGACCATGTGACCCATGTTGCCAGAATAGAAAATGTCTGTAGGCTGCAGATCTGTATTCCCTGGTGTCATCTCTGGGCTGGATGGCTTGGCCCAGTACAGTCACATCCTCCCTGTGTTGTCAATGGAGATGAAGGTGGCCCTCATCTAGGCAGTAGAGGGAGAAATGACGTCAGGTGGTAATACAGTTGTGTTAATACTGACTGCAAATCTTATGTTCTTGGAATTGTCTGTATCTCCCCAAACTGCTAGTTTATAAATGTATCAA
>JAPQRQ010000022.1:11407395-11418222 GCA_037367365.1 Apogon talboti | reverse complement strand
ATCTGCTATCCATGATTGGCTCTGTGGAAACAACATGTTTATTGTCACAGTACAAATTCTGCCATTTGATTGGCTCTGTGGTAGTAGACAAACTTATATTTCAACCCACAGTACTGTGGCAGTAGCAATAATACTACTACTACTACTACTACTAATAATAATAATAATAATAATTATTATTATTATTAGTATTATTATTATTATTATTGGTATACATGGAGGCTGAAGTAACAGCAGAAATACACACCGTGCTGTTGCGGTACATGATGCTGTCTTGTGTAATTGTGGATTTCACTGATTACAGTTTATAAATAATTAAATATAGACAGAATATGAAAGAGGTGAAAACCAAAATAGCAGTGGTTAATGGGTGTTTATTTCAGTTCCTGTGTCTAATAGTAGAGTTTGATTTTATGTCACAGTAGTGTGGGCTCCATCTCATTAATTCTGCCTCTCACCTCTTGGCCTTCATGTGAGTTTTGTATAACATGAAATCATCTCAGCACACACAAACATCAAGTCATGCTGTATGTATTTCTGCTTCATCCTGTAGAACACACGAGTGCAGATTAGCTTCTGTCGCCTTAAATGGCCTTAAACTGGGTTCAAACTTTGTTTATTTCAGTGACTGTGAAGTAGCACTCTGTGTGTGTGTGTGTGTGTGTGTGTGTGTGTGTGTGTGGCCCCTTCTGCTCTACAGTTGTATCTGGCTGACATACAGACAGACAGGGCAGCTCTATAGAGAGTTATGCATCATGGCCTTTTCTGTACCGCTCTGCCTACATGTGTGTGAAAACCTGTGTTAACAACAAAGTCAACACGTCTGATAATGTAATGCAGAGTCCATGAAAATAAGTCCGTTGAGTGTGACGTCTTTGTAAATGCTGGCTTGTCTGCTTCCGTGCATATGTGTGGCCCAGGCTGTGCTTTGTTTGGCTTGAATGTAATGCACATGTTTCAGTCTTGGGTTCAACTCAGGCCTTTGGTTTCACATGAAAACAGATCTCTTGTTAAACATTTCTCTTTGCTAAATAAAATGCTCACTTTATTCTAAGATACAGTGTTTTGTTTGTAACATTTGGCTTTGCCATCTGCTTGTCCAGATAGAATCAGATCACGCACAGTTAGTCTCTTCATTTGGTTTCCTCTGCACAAATGCTCATTGACAAGATCGGTATTGCAGCCACTTATGCTGACATTATCTGCACTGTGAGCACAGTGGCATGGTGGGGACAGTTTTCACATCCCAGAACAGCTCATGTTCTGCTGAAATATCACTGACCTCCATGACTCACCATATGATCCAAACTGAAGCATGTCTAATTATTTTTACTTTGAGTATTGTTGTATTATGAATTCATTTTCATCAGATGTCTTAGAAAGAAACTATAAAGACTGAATAAGCACAAGCAGAAGAACAAATGCTGACATATACTGTATGTGCCCTCAGTTAAATGACACTACCCCCAAAAATAAGAAAACTGAAAATAAAATAATATTTGGATTTGAAGGGTTTTCTTTTGAAAACCAAAAGTAAATTCCATATCCTTTCACCTCTGTATGTTGGCATTGTTCAATAGTTGAATCTTTTAACAGGAATACATCTCCTTTTAATCCTTATTTTCATTCATGTTTGGAGTGGACAATATGGTCTTGCACTTATGTTTCCTCACTGAATTCTAAAATAATAAATATGCCAAATTCTGTCACAAGTCTTTTTTTTTTAATTTTATTTTGTTCATGCTTTCTGGCAGAGATGTTTGTGCTGACTGTGTTTCTGCAGATGCTGCTGGCTGGATCCCATTGCCAACAGTGTTTTGTGTGTGTGTGTGTGTGTGTGTGTGTGTGACAGTGCTGCTGTCTTCGCTGATGTAGCTACATTGTCCCCTTTTTAATGTGAACGTCAGAGACTCTTGTGAGTTTTTGTTGTGGACACTGATTTGCTTTTCCTCACATTGTGCTGTATTACTGTTCATGTTTGAGTGAGTAGGTCAGTGTGTGGACTCAAACCAGATATGGAAACATTTTAACATATTGACTCAACCGATCAATTAAATCTGAAATATTACATTATCAGTGTATTAGATTATAAAGGTAATATCATTAAATGCATTTAAAATAAGATAAAATAAGTATTAAAACTAAAACCTACAAAACACTACATAAAAACCAGCATATATTCATTCATTCATTCATTCATTCATTCATTCATTCATCTCCTGAACCCGCTTCATCCTCACTAGGGTGGTGGGGTGTTGGAGCCTGTCCCAGCTGGCGAAGGCGGGGTTCACCCTGGACAAGTCGCCAGTTCTACATATACATATGTGTGTGTATTTTTTTTTTTCATCTCAACCTCTGAATAGATGTATAATACTTAAACACCATCACTTAATATTTTTAGTTTTACTTTTTAAACACTTGAACACAATCTCTTTGAGTTTGGTGGGTTTGTGCTGCTGTTGTGGGTCTGTTTTAGTGTTCAGTTTAGGTGTGTCTGTGTGGATAGGGCAAAACTGAGTCAAACTGAGTGTGTGGTCAGTTACAGTTTCAACATTATGCAGTGTAATAATGTCAGTGTGCTTCCAGTTTCCCAGTGGTTTAGTTTGTTAAGAACATGCTGATGCTCCTGAACTGGTCCTTCTGTCTGAGGCAGGTGCAGTGTTTGTACTCACAGTTACAGAACACTGTCAACAAGTCGGACAGTCAACAAAGAATCCAAACCTGCGGCATGTTGCTTCTGGTCAGCAATGAAAAAAGAGTGAATCATTTGAGATTTCTGATTGTTGTCATGGCTGAATTGATCCATAAATGCAATTTGTCAACAGCAGGTTGATCAAAGAGCGTATTTATTCAAGTGTCAGCGTATTTGTTTAATCAGAAGTCTATAAACGGAAGCCTCCGTGGTGGATGCAGGCTGCCGTTTGATGAACTGCTTATGCAGATTTGAGGCAGTTCCTTAATTAGGTTTTAGTTAATTGCACACCCACATGCCGCTTATAAGTCAATTATAGGCTAAACTGATCATGAGCTATGAAAAGGAGTAACACATACTCTTCTGAGCACAGATACACACACCACCCCCCAGTGTGTGTCACTGCCTGCCTCCCCTTGAAGGCAAGTTTCAACAGTTTTGAATGTGGAATGGAATTTTTCTTTTTCTACCTATTATCTTTTAGTAAAACAGCAGATGTGCTCACTTTTCTAACTGAGAAACATAATATCCTCCACATACATATATTTCTGTGAATACACCCCTATGTTCATGGAATTGTGTCTTTGAATAACGGTATGAAACTGTTGTCTTAATCCTGACACTTAATGGTTCCAGACAAATACCACGATGGTTCAGATGAGCTGGAGTTGAGCCCAAACACTGTTTCACTAAATGAGTGTGGCACTTTATGGAAAGAGGATAAATATTTTGGATGTGATTGTTCCGTCTGCTCTCCAGGACTGCGACGTCTGTCATCAGCAGAAACTCTGCCAGCTTTAGCTCTGAATAAATCACAGCCTCCTCTCTTATATTCTGAAATAATGTGGATTTGGCAGGTTATTTTACATTTCTTTCAAGGTTAAGTATTTCTGTGACATTAATGTCATTTTCCAAATGATGTGACAGTGATTTTTATTTATTATAATTTGGAAAGTTTGAGTTTGTTTCAGTTTGGTTTTTGATTCCAGATTGGGTTTAATTCAGTTCTAAAGGGAATGGTTTTATTTTTATGTTGACAAATGGAACACTTTTTACAAACTGGAAAAGATAGGTGGAAAGAATGCATGATATCAAAAAAGGACATTTTTATTTAAAAAGTTAAACAACCACAGTGTGAATCAAAGGAGAAAATGAAAACAAAGTCCATTCCACCTGCAGTTGTGTTCCATTGCAGCTTTTGTTGTAGTTTTTGTATTTCATGAAATCATTGTAACCCTGCCTCAGGAATTCTGACAGCGTATCAGGGCCACATAAGAAACTGAAAACACTTGTCACAATGAGAATAAAGTCGGAACATTTTGAGAATAAAGCCATAATATTATGAGAATAAAGTTGTAGTATAAAAAGACTCTTAATTTAACGAAAATAATGTCATACTTTTATGTGATTAAGCCGACCACTTCCAGTCAGTTCCTCCTTCACAAAAGAAGCAATTTACTCTAAATGCGTTTGGTTCTTACGAAGAAACAAACCCAAACATGTGCACACTGGCTTCAAAGTCCTTTGACTAATGCTAATGTGTTGATGGTTTGTTAATAGGTTCAGTATTTCACCGTGCGAAAACCCCAAAATCAAAGTAGAACGTCACAAAATGTTCCATGTTCTCCATTATGAGATGAGTGGGTATGACTTTATTCTCGTAAATTTTTTTTCTGCCTGTTTTTAAATTATGACGTTATTCTCATAATATTACGACTTCACTCTCGTAAATTTGTGACTGCTTTTGTATTCGACTTTATTCGCATAAAATTATGGGTTTTATCTCAATATTTTCCGACTTTATTCTCATAGTGACAATTTTCTTATGTGGCCCAAATACGCCGTCATAAGGCATCTACCTTCCATTAACAGAGAGATAAATGTCAGTGGAATAGGTCTTTGTATTGACAGGAGGGAGGGACCCAGTTAGCACTAGCACAAAGGTGTGCTGATACTGACCTTTGACCAGAGGGCAGAGTGACCAGTACAGTTTAAACTATGTCTAACTTTGGAAATACACAGCAAGGTGTCATGAAAAACAGAAGCAACAATCTCAGCATTCCCCCGTGACAGAGATTAAAGCCCAAAAACATCAGGCTTACCTCGCTGACGGCTGTGAGGGGCATCGGCTCCACCGTGACTTAATGTCAAATGGAGTCGGAGGACGTGAGTTCCCTTAAGTGTGTCAGCGATCTGCTCCTGAACTGCAGCGAACCTGGTGCTCCAACCACACAACCTCCTGATCCCTTTATCCTGAGACAGCGCATACAAATATTTTGGCACATGTAACCGTATGGGGGCTGTGTTATCAGCTTCGGGGCTGATGCCATCTTACAGCTGTAGGCGTCCTGCAGAGCGCCGCCGTAGACTGTGATTTACCTGCAGAATAATCAGGGAAAAAAACAGGAGTCTTTGTTCATTCTGCTACAGAGAGTAATAGAGTTATCTATTATGCATTTTGTTTTACACTGGAACCCCACAGAGAATTCACAGATGATCTTTCAATAACCAATAACCAATGACCATCAGCCTGTGAGATGGAGATGTGAAGGGGGATTGATTAGAAGAAAGACACTGATTACAACCGTTAAGTGTGTGGATGAGTCTGAAGGTGAACACTCCTGAAGGCTAACTGGTCTGCAGCATTTGGTGTAGAAGTCATGTCACTATGGACAGTATTGTGTGTTTAGTTTACTAAGGAAAATGCACAGATTCCACATCACTAACTGAAACATAAACATAAAAATACAAAAAGTGTTGCTTTATCCATTCAAAGAGGCTGAACACCTCTTCAGTTTCACCAAATCCAAAGTATCATTGTACTTTCACTGCATCTTTGCAATTATATATCTACATAAGCTATGACTGTGATTGGGTTAAAGTGTAACTTTACTCTCATTCTGAGTCCAACTGCACCCACTGCAGAACTTTAAAAAGTGGCATCAAGTCAGTGCAGAGGCTCTGACATGAATGGTTTAGATTTTGCATCTGCTGTATCACCAACTAAATAAAAACAAAAACAAAAAAAACATGTTTGTGTTATGGATTGACTTTTTTAGTTTGCATCTCGAGTTGACCGAGGCAGTGGTAACAGATGTTTAAGTGCAGCGTTGGTGTCTCCAAATACAGCAAAGCTTCAGTTCTGTCATTAACAGCACAAGGTCAGTCAAGGTTAGTCAGAGTTAGGGATGCACCGGTCCACATTTTTTCACTTCCCATACTGATACCTCAATTTGGATATCGGCCGATACTGATACTATTCCGATACCAGAGCTTTGTTTGCTTTAATATTATTAAACTAATACAGCAGTCGATTCGTTGGGTCTTGAGTACGTCATGCCCACACGTTGTGTAGTGTAACAGAGGAGAACAGAGCAGCATGGCTGAGGCTTCGGATGCCGGGCCAGGTTTTTAAAGCTGGGTTTGTGGTGTGTTCCCGGTGGCCGTGGTGGCCCAGTATGCCCGAAACATAGTGCGCTGTTTATGTAACAAAACTTAAATATGGAGAACAAAATGGCCAAATTCCCATGGCGCTCTGCGGTTCATTCAAACAGGGCTGTTGTGTCCACTGGGAACACGGTCCAAACCCAGCCTAAGATAGTCTACGTGTTGTGACTACTTTAGCCCGCTAGCTAGTTAGACACTATCATCTTAATTATAACGTTTTCTTCTATCCCCGTTTATCAGACCACCAGACTAATGCTACCTATGGTTCACTGAACTAATACATACAACGTTGGTTTGATAGACTACAACCGGAGCTGGTTGAAGACTATAACTTGCTAGTCTCTAGCCATAACAAGGCTGGGTAGCGGGCTAGTGCTCTAGCTATATCCGAAGCCATTGTGGGGATATAATCATTATTGACTTGTCTGCTTTGGGTTAAATACCGGTCTTTGAGAATTGAGTCTTTTGTGTTTATCCGATGAATCAATTAGTTATTTAAAAAATCTACAGATTAATCGATTATTAAAATTAGCGTTAGTTGCAGCCTTAGTTGTGATCAAAAGTTGGTTAGCCACAGTGCTGCTCAATGCTCGGCAGCTAGCTGGCTGCAAACTGTGGAATGGATTTCCTGAACGGAGGCGTGTCTCATTACTTCACGTCTCATTGAGACATGCCTCCGTTCACGAAATCCATTCCACATTTTGCAGCCAGCTAGCACAGCAGCCGGCAGGGAATCATTTGTGGAATCATTTCAGCAGACAATGTAAAAGCACAGTAATGGCTCATAGATCGGAAATCTCCGCAGGTTGGATTGGAAATTTCTGATCCGTGAATTACGTTGGTATCGGAACCTGATACCGATACTGAATCGGATCGACCCCATCCCCGGTCAGAGTCCCTCTGCAGGGCAGGTGGACCACACACCTTAACTGAGAGTGTATTAACACTTACCTCTGGAAGTCAAAATAGTTGGTTCCTGGGTCAGTTCAAAGAAAATGGGAAATGGTTAGAATAGTTAGTAATCTAACCAGGAAGTATTTGGCCGGAGTAGGACAAGGTCCCCTTGGGCGGCAGAGATCAGAGCTGTCTTTGTGGAAGCACAACTTCAGTATATATTTCACAACAACCTTTCATGTAGCATTAACAACATCAGAGCTAACCTAATCTCTGCTTTTGAAGAAAAATGGGTGAAAGGTCCCTATTGCTCAGTTGTGTACAGGAATCCTTCCCCTGGCCTTAGAAACTGGGAGATTTACCCACATCCCAGAAGAAAACAGACTTTGTGGACTGTGATTTGGGGGATCCCATTTTCTTTTGTATTGTCCTCTGTATGATGAACTGAGAGCCTCTTTGTTTCATGAGATGTTTATCCGGAACCCTGACATGTTCTGAAGCACTGATGATGACAAGATGAAGTGGTTGTTTAGTTCAAATGCTACTTCTTGTTGTGACTACTGTGGTCAGACACACCTGGATTAATCAGTGTGTCCAATAATGAAAGACAGGAAATAAAGGAGCTGGTTTAACTTCAGGAAGTAGTGGGGCTGTGCATAAACCGAATTGATGCATGTTTTTATTTTTCTACGCTTACCTCGTCCCTTGATGGAAGTGATGACAGAGAAGTTGAGGTGCTCGTCATTCTGGCAGGTTGTGGAAACGAAGTATTCAAAAATCGTGAAAGATATAGCCAAGGCTTTTTGTCCCGAAGTGCCTGCTGTTAGGTAAGCACAACACTGGAATGTCTTTGCATTGATTCAGGCATTTGCTGCCACCTAGGGGTGGGGTGGGGGGTTACCTTGAATGCACTGCAGGCTCCAGCTTTGTCGGAACCCAAAATCAATATTGAACATAATTTTAAATTATTAACAATGAGATAAATGAAAGTTGAATTGAAGAGATGTGTAGTGATGATGTGACACCTTGTTAATTCAAATCCTTTCCTTTCATTGGTTCCTCATCTAATTCATCTATTGTTTTGTGTTGTAGTGATTGGGACTCGGTTATCCATTCATGTCCGATGGTGTTTAAACTCTATATTGATACTTTTACAGTTAATATTGTTGGTGTCAATAGCCCTTGACTGTTCCTGGTTTTCCCAGATTCAAATTCTTCATTGAGGTGAGTTTGTTTTGTAGGAGGACATTTGCTCTATTTTTATGATGTCTTTGTAGGAACTGTGTAAAGTCTAACAACATAATGCCAGTAACGCTCCTCTGTTTGTGCATGCACTCATACACTACTATTTAAAGTGAGATGCAGAGGGAAGGGTCAGGCCTTCTGCTTTATTTGCTGTGTTGTATCTGTTGTCTGTGCTTTGGTTGGATTCACAGCGTCAGGGTGGAATACTCATCCACTCTTCACTTCACAGTCTGGTGCGCTCACTTGGTCTGTGATGTCATGTGTGAGTGGGAGGAAGTAGATGACAAACTCATCTCCATGTTCGTTACAGGGGCTGGTCTTACATGCTCAGCTGGGTTTAATGTGGAGTTGATGCAGAAGAACAATGGGGGAGGAGTGACGATGGCACCTTCAGCTGATGGTTGGATTTACCTAGAAATTTGTATTTAGATGTTGAAGTTTGGCTTCACTCTGCTAAAGCACTTTTCTGATCATGATTCACCACCATGTTCCATTTTAAACATAGTCTGTCTACACCATTTTCTGAACTCCAAACCCAACAGAGAAATGTGGTGTCTTCACAGGAGCCAAAAGCCACTTTTACACAGAGATCCTGTTAAAAAGGTCAGATGGTGATCCCACCTTTTTTCCACCACTGACCGATTTCCACAGCCAACGGAGGAACAGAGGTGAGACAGGCTGGACGTCTACACAGTGGACCTGCGTTCAGAGTCAAAGGGGCGGTGACACAACACAGCGTACAGTGGGACGTGTAACTTGCACATCGGAAATACCCTGAGCATAGCGGTGTTGGCTCTCAACACAACAACTCCAGAGACTTTCACCGTTCCACAAATGTTAGCATGGATGGAGTCCTCCGCCCGAAGTGACAACAGCTGTGGATCTCAGCATCTCCCCAGTTCGACATCTTCCTAGTCGCGTTGATATGTTCATTTACTATACACGGTCGGCGCTCATTTTTAACCCCCCCCCCACGCGGGCATCGCACCTTGGTTGTGAGAGGTGTTCCTTTTACACATCGTTTCAGAATCATGATTCCACCTTTATCAGGGCTCTGTTACTACCTCCAGAGGCGTTACAGAGGTGGGACCAAATGATCCACCATTTCATTTACACAGACGTTGTTCCGGAATAAAAGCGAAATATTCCTGCAACAGAAGTGCTGTGGAAAATGGGCTATAGTCTGTCTACACCATTTTCTGAAATCCAAACCCAAAAGAGAAACGTGGTGTCTTCACAGGAGCCAAAGTTACGAAACAACATCATGAATCTCCATCATCTCCATTGTTTTTTATCGTGCTGTTCCACTATTGAATAACTTCCCTTGCACAAAAATATACATAAAAGGTAATGATCTCAGAACCTGCAAGATTTTTCCATTTGCCAGTTTTGTCTTGTAATTTTTTGTTTTTCTTTGCAAAATATTATTCATAGAGAATATCTGTTTTTGTTTTTGTTTGTTTAGTTGTTTTGGGTTTTTTTGGCTTGTTAATTTGTGCTTTTTAGTTATTTCACCTAAAATGGTAGTTACACAATGTTCTTATCAGGCAATCATAACATTCTTTATTGTTTTACGCTACCATGTGTCAACCCAATGAAAACAGGCCAGCATCCCATGTTTGGGTCCCAACCCTAAGTTTGTCATTTCTATTTCCTATGTCATATTAATGTTGTTGTTGTTTTTTTTTATAGTGGTATGTTAAGGCATCTTCTATGATTTGAATCTCACCCTTGATCAGATAACAGCTTTTTTTCTCTTCTTTATATTTCCCTTAATTGTCCAACTACTGCCGGACCTCCGTGTCATCACTCTGTCAGTTTTGTCTTCTCCACCTCACATCGTCCTCTGTCAGGTCAGCTGCCTTCAGCCCGCAGAGGACAGGACATTCAAAAGCTCAGCCACAGCTCTTAAACCTTTTAAAGGACCACTTAAGAGGATCTTCTGAACTGCAGAGGAAAATTGAATTCTCCAGTAGGTCACAATAAAATATATTAGAGCATTAAACACTTCTGACATTTATATTTTCTCTGCATTTGGATGATACATTTACACAGTGCAGTGAGTGAGCAGGTTACACAGCCAGGACAGATGACCATTTTTTATCTATATAAATATCAAAAATATTGAATTTCTTCCCAGTAAACCTCTCTATCATAGGCACCTCTTCACATACTAGTCTCATTGCTGAAAGTGAGAAAGCCCAAGAGACAAAGGGCCGGATCTACTAAAGGTCTGCGTGTGCTAAAACGTGTGCAAACTCATTGCACACGCAAAAAAAATGTACAAACTGATTTACTAACAGTGTGCAATAAGGGTTGCGTCTTTAAAAGGTGCAAAATAGCGCGTCTGCATCCAGTTAGTACATTTGCCGCAATGAATATGAAATATGGGACGTTTACAAGCAACTACTGTATGTGTGTGCTGGGAGGCACAAAGGGAGGTGCAAATGGTTTGTATGGGTAATTGCGCTCACTATGGAGATTTTTTTGTCTCTTTATCGATCAATCAAAGAGAACAAAAAGGCAAACAAAAATATAGGTTTGAAACA
>JAPQRQ010000022.1:11004056-11015061 GCA_037367365.1 Apogon talboti | reverse complement strand
GGGCCTATGCCTCCTCCACACAGTTTAGTGTGAAGCTGTTCCAGTTCAAACCTGCCTTTAGATGTGGTAAATATAGATGCAGAATCAGCCAATCAGTTTCAGGTTTGGTACATCACATTTAAACACTAAATAAATATTTACATCAACTTCTCCCAATAATTTTGTGTGTTCTGGCAGAAACACACATATTTCATATCCATCAAGGCAAACACGTTAAATGGGTTGGTGATATTTGGACCATTAGAGAGACACAACCCTCAGTGTGTCCTGTTAATAGGTCAGCTTCAACCTGTTTTTGCATGTGCAATCAAGTTTTTGCACCTTTTTACACACGCAAACCCTTTAGTAAATCAGGCCCATAATGTCTAATGGTTGTGTTCATTTTACTACAGTATTTACTCAATGAAAAAAATTCAGTACAAAAAAATGTACATGGACACAATCAAATAAAAACATCATAATAATGATTTCAGACACTACAGGTGTGTGTATCCCATGTTGTCAGGGAAACCGTCATTTATTGAACCTTTGTAGAAAAGTACTACAGACAGGTATCTTTGTGGAGCTCGTTGGGCAGCTACCAATGTTTTAAATGTGCTACAGAAGTAAACTTAACCTTGAAAGACAATGCTTATATAATAGAAATTCTTTTAGGTAATGAATGGTTTCCATCCACTAAAACACTTTCATTTTGAAATAGCTAGTGACGTATTACAGTTGTATAAAAAGCAGAATGCAGTGGAGTTAATGCTGTAAATGTGAAGTTTTAGAAGTAAAGGCCTGACTCTAATACAAGTCTACCTCAAATAAAGGCCTGCTCTCATCATCAGCTGAGAGAAATAAAGGCACCAGCAACTATTTGAGCAAGTACAGTCATTGATAAACTATGTCTGATATATCAAACAGACTTCTATCTAGAGCTGAAATGATTAATCGACTCAAATCGAATAAAAAATGATTAAATTACAATTTTCCTGAATCGAAGCTTTGTTTCCGTAATTTCTCTACTGTTAAACATTGGTTCCACTGTTGTGTTCCACACGGACACTTATTGTGACGCACATGAGGCCAGGACCAACACAAACAACAGAAGAGACGAGGACACAAAGACAGAACATGTCCATATGTTGACTTTTGTCCATTAAAACCATCACTGACTCCGTTAACCTTTGAAGCTTGAACACAAACATTCCAAATCTGAGTGTGTATTAGTTTCAGTTGGATGTTAGTTCCATGTTCAGTTGGTAGAAGTTAGTAAGTTGGATCCAAATGTGTTGAAGACTGAACTGACAGATTGGTTATAGATGTCATTGGACTGGTTTGGTGGAGGTTAGATCTATAGACATATTTATATATGGACTTTTATACTGTTGGTATTGTTGTTGTTATTTCTATATAGATATTTTATATATACTTTTACCTTTATACTTTTTGTGGTTGTTGTTTCTGGTTCTGGAAAAGGACAGGTTGTTTGTCATTTTCACACATTTTTGCAATTTTTTTCACCGATTCAAATAATCGTTTAATCAAATCAAATTGAAGACAATTACTGATAGGTTAATCAATTACAAAAATATTTAATAGCTGCAGCTCTCCTTCTATTCTTCTAAATGAGGTAGGGCTTCCTGTTTTTCATCCAGGTACTAACCCTAGCCCTAACATGTCAGATAGATTCTAACCCATCGTGCGCTGACCTCTCGTGTGTTCGCCCAGGTAAACCACGTGAGGACCCGGGACTTCGACTGCTGCCTGGCAGTGCCTCTCATCACAGAGGCCGGAGACAGACTGGAGCTGGTCATCAGCCGCAACCCGCTGGCCAACGACGACGACGACGGCGAGGACAACAACAACACTTTAGACCACCCGCTGGACCTGTAACACACAAACACACAACACACTCACTCTGTCACACTCAGGCAGAAGACGAACTGGTAATGAAGGTGACCCAAACAAACACACACTTCACCGGCTTGCAATAATTCCACTGAGACGTAGACTCCTACAGGAACACACAACTGCATGCTCACACCGTCGCCCCCATCATCTAATGTGAACCGCCGTCGGACCCGAGTACCGACCCGGATGGACCGACGGCGCGGCCCACGGTCCCCACACTGAGGTTTAAACATGAACCAACACTTCTCACCTACAGTCCAATCTGCCATTTGAGCGGTTTTTCACTTGTTTGGAATGTGAACATAGTGATTTAAGAGAGATTTACACAAAATCATACATTGCATATGAACCCAAAAAGACCCAAACATACACTGGAGACCAAAGGCATCTACTGATCTAAACATGTAAGTAATTATGGGCTAAGTACAGGAAATTAAATATAGCAAAATATATGATTTACAGTGGAAAGTACAGAGTATAGAGGATAATATTAGAATAAATGATGATATATCACTTAACAAAAGGTTGAATAGGGAAAGAAAATTAATTTGGGTGCAAACAAAAGTAGCATTGGGTCTTTATGGGTTAAACTGCACTGATGTTTTTAAGAATGACTAAAAATAATCACCAGGGTCCAGTTGGTCAGAGGGAGGCTCATTACATGTTGGTTATCCAATCCAATCTAATGGGTGGTTGAAAAGAAAGAGGGTTCTGAGATGGAGTGTATCATCATTCAGTATTGGGTTTGATGTGGATCAAACCTTCGGTCTAAGTGTAAAAGAACATGTGGAGTTTAGAATTATGTCAGTACCAACCACAGCTTCATAGATGAGGAACTGTCAACAGGCTCTGATGTTTTAACAATAGGGATCATTCAAACTTTTTTGAAATCCGAACCACCCAGAACCTGGATCAGATTGATCTGGCCTTTGAAATCCCATGGTTTTGTGATCCAGGATCAGATAACTGCTGTTCAGTCGGTGCCGGTTCTCCAAAATGACACTGTAGTTGATCCAGATACAACATTCTGAAGTTACCAAATGTGGATCAGCAGTGCTCCACAGAGGTGCTTCATGGGAAACAAATTTCAATGGGGACTTAAGTTTTAGCTCCAGCCTGGATCCAGCGTCCACCCGGGACCAGGGTAGTCCTGTTTGTTTGTGGTTCAAAACTTCTTACTTTCCCAATGATTCCAAAAAGTTTTGAATAGTAAATACTGAATCGAGACCAAACCAAAGATGACGTGATGTAATCCCATCTGAGAATTGTTTTTCTTTTTCAAAAACATCTTGATAAAGATTCGGTCCAATCCAACGACTGAAACAAATCCAGTCAGATTTCTTCTGACCAACTGGGCTTTGAACATGAGAACAGCTGGTTCTGTGGGGGTCCGTTTGTGTCTGACTGGGCTCTGTCCATATGTAGCCTGTGCAGTCGCTGACAGAATTAGCAGCTCTGTTCCAGCTCCTCCAATGCTGCCTTCAGGTACTATCTGGTAGATGATCCTTTCCACTTGTGAATTCTTAATTACCACTGCGAAGTGTTGAAGTGCTTTAGTTGTCATAGCAAAATGAAAAATGGCTGACACACAATTTATCGTGACCCAATACTTGGGTTAAAAAGTTTAGGATGATTCATCTGCTACAGCATTTTTTTTTTGTTTGTTTGTTTGGTTTTTTTTTTGGTGCGGGGGAATACAACATGACAGGGAGTTTGTGACTAGACTACCATAATTCCTACAGCACATGAAGGCAGCATAAGAACATGACACAGTCTGTTTAATATAAATGCATGAGGACGGACGGAAACACTGGCTGCTACTGGGATCACAGTCATAGAAATGAACTGGACCCCCTCAGTACAAGACAATGATGCCATCAAAACTGCCAACTGATTTTATTTTATCCAATCATAAAGGGGAAGAGAAAGACCATATTTGGAAACCCTATTAATGAAACATGACAAACCACTGCATTTCTTTTCTTTTTCAAAACCAAAGGGCAGCTGTGCCCAACAAAGTGTCCCGGAAAAAACTGTGCTGCCTACAGAAGAACATCTTCCTTCAGAGACATTTGTTAGTTTTTGTGCTGTCATCCTATAGTTCCTTACTCCCCACACACAGTCCATTACCCTCAGACACACAGCCCCGTCTGTCACTATGAGTTAACGCTGGTGGAAGAGTAATGGTGTTTCAGCACTGGCCCATAAAGTCCCAGAGCTCTACAGAGGCATGTCAGAGGAAGCCAGCAGAAGTGAAACAGAGACAAAACATGGCCATTAAAGTACATATGGATGCCCAAGAATCAGCTTTACAATGAGGGGAAAGAATCATTCCAACTGTTGTTTCTCTGTTAAGAGCAGGTCCTGTGCACTGCAAGGCCTGATGGCTCATTTTGGTTTGACTTATAAAATGTCTTCTTTCGCTCAGATGAATGTTTGGAAAGAACAACAACCATGGTAATGATGAAGCAATGTCACTATGGTCATTATGATGTCTTCAGGTCAAAGGCCTAGATCATTTCATAATTTGAATGAATGACTTGAATAAGTTAGAATAAGTTAAAAATAAATAAATAAATAAATAAGTGGTGCCAGGCACAACAAACCCCGCCCCTTTCACATATTGTACCTCATTTTGACATGGATCCAGCTGATGTCATCATGTCTATGCATGTGCTGATGTCAGCATATCAATTGCCTCTACATATGTGCTAAGTCTGAAATAAACTGAAGCAAAGTAGATGTTTTTATAGACATTTGAAATTTCGCCCATTATAAGTAAATGGGGAAAAAAATTTTTTTAAAACTTCCTAAAAAATTTTAACTTTGACCTACTTTTCCCAAAATGTAATCACGTCTATTCTGGGTCACTGGTAATCTATGAACCCAATTTGGTATGACTTCAACCAATAGTTTTGCTGCTACAGTATTAACCATCAAACAAAGAAACAAACCAAACCAAAAACAATACCCCTTGTCTTCCCTTTGGGGGGCGGGGTCATAAATAAATATATCAATTTCATGTTAAAAACTATTCAAATGCAGTGGTTCTGAAACTTGAACCTAAGTCCAGCCCTGTCGGGTGTTTTCAGGTCCACTTTGGCATTGATGTGTGCTTTAATGTCCATGTTGAGTCTAGTTCAACTCTACAGACTGCTTCTTACATTCATATATTATATATATGAGTTCTTTGAGCTCTCTAATAAATTCAAATGAACAGATACAGGTACAAAGAAAACAAACCCCAGCACTAATATCATCATCATCTGATTATTTGCTGTTTCCTCTTTAATGTGTGTGATGGTATAAAGGTCAGACTGGTCAAACCTTTCACTATTAACTGCCTTAAGTGACAGAATATATTAAAGTAGTTTCACTCAAATGCTTTTTTTAAGGACACGTTTTAGGTTCTTTTCCTCCGCTACATCTCAGGCAATTATTTTCCTTTTTTCCAGTTTTCCATCCTCTTCCTGACCCGTCTGTCAACTACTGTGGTCATTTTCTAGATGTTTGTGAGTCTTTAGAGACAGAGGACAGTGTTGCTGCAGACATATGCAGATCTTATAGGATACGATTCATTAAAGTACATCGAATGATCTCAACCTTAAACAGCTACAGCTGTAAAATGTAAGTGACAGCCCCCCCCCCCCCGAGATTTTACTTGACTTTTAATTTTGTTGGCATGCCTTATGAGTCTGTTTATTAGGTTCTAATATTGTTTTAATTAGCATTATTTTGTGTAATTTCTTTTTTTTTAGTTTCCATTTCTTTATAATGTCTCATATTTCCTTTTTTTGGGTTTTAACAGGATATTATATTGACATGTTTTTTCCAGATTTTTTTTTTCAGTTTTTTTGACATGTCTTCTGCTTTTTTTTTATTCACTGACGTGTGTGTGTTTTCTCTTTTATTTTATAACTTATCTGTTTAATTTCATTTATGTTATGGTCTCTGAAGCACTTTATAAGTTGGATTATGAAAAGCCCTGTATGAATAAAGTTTTTTTAAAATATTAATATTAGTAGTAGTAGTGGAAATGTTATTTCGGGGGATTGTGGCTGATTATTTGGGGCACTGCCCATGTGTTTTCGCTGTGTTGCTCATTCCACAAATGGAAGATCTTTACACATTGTACCTCATTCCACCTCAAGATTTCCAACAATATATAACACAACTACAACAGGAGAAATAATTGACGGAGTTGTTGAGGAGTTTATATGAAAATGAATAAAAGCTGTCAGACAGGGTGGGGTTTAAAGTACAATATTTGCCTCAGATGTAGTGGAGGATAAGTATAAAGCTGCAGAAAATGGAAATAATAAAATAAAGTACTTCACATTTGAGAAAAAGTTGCATTACATTTCACTGTGGATCCCTTTCCTCCACATGCAGAGGTTGGTCAGTTGAGAAAGCAAAGTGGGATTTTTACTTTTTAATTTTATTTTATTTATTTATTTACAATTTAAAAGATCATCTGTATTTCAATAACTTAAAAATACACTTAAATATCAAAATGTAAATCCAGGAAACTTATTCCAAATCTAACCAAACTGAAAAAAAACTGTAAACTGCACCTAACTTTGATTCTGAGTGTAAGAAAGAAAAGTATTATGTTGATTGAACCTTATGTGAGGAGGAGGGATGATTAGAGCAGCCCATACTACCGGAAGTACGTTTGGTATTTGTGTGTAACATGAACACCGACAGAACTCTGATGCGTTCCTCCAGCTCTCATTCCTTCCACCTCTTTGACTCTTCATTTTCTTGTTTTTTTCTGCCTAAACTTTTCTTTTGCTGTAATGATCTGTGCATTAACAGGACTGACACCGGCTGCTGCTTCCCCTGAGTGTGTACAGGTGTGTGTGTGTGTGTGTGTGTGTGTGGGGAGGTACTCAAAACTAAGCAGACTAAATAATGTGTGTATGTAGCACACATGTACATGAGTAATATGTGGGAACGTGTGAGATGAGGAAAACAGAGAGCGGTCTTTGTCCTCTGAAGGACTGGAAAACTTTTCCAGAGGAACAATGGCCACCTCTGTTCTCTCTCTTTTTCATTCTGTTTCTATGTCACTTTTTCTTTCCTCACTTTGTTACATAATACAGTTAACATCCAGCCCCCCCCCTCCCTTTGGGAACACCAGTGTCTGTAGAGGAGGGAGTGGATCTGACTGTTGCTGTTTCTGCATGTGTGTACAGTGTGTGCAGGGCTGTCTGAGTGTTAACATGTGTGTGTTACAGACACAGAGCTGGACGGTGTACATTTCATTGTACAGTGGTGATATTCTGAGCGGGCGTTTTGCCAGGAACTCCTCCCTCTGAAACCCCCAACATTTTTGTGAGCACGGAGGGGGAGACACAAAACTGTTTTCAAAAATGCAAACAGGACATTTATTTAAGCACTTACAAAAAAGCACACTGTTGATTACCATGCACTGTAAGTATTTTCATGTACAACCGAAAAAAAACTGAGTGTTTTTTTTATGCAATATTAAGAGGCCAAAAGACAAAAAAAGAAAAGACAGAGAAATGTTTTGTAAAGCAACAAAAAAAAGACAATACTGACAAAAGCCTTCCAAAACTGTTCTGTTTGTTTTATGTGTGTGTGTGTGTGTGTGTGTGTGTGTGTGTGTGTGTGTGTGTGTGTGTGTGTGGTCATCCATACTCCCTATGCATTTCTGAATCAAAGGTCAGTTTAAAGCCCAATCCAGAACCACAATAAAAGTCAAAAATAGTCTCTCTCGTAGCAAACGAAGACTTTCTACACGACAGTGAGTGGTTCAAAGAATCGACTGTACTAAGCTTTTAAATATGGCCAACTTTGCAGCAATTTTACATTAAAATTGATTAAAATTCTGGCTAAAAACACAATGCCACTCGGACATAAGGGTTGTTCTTATTAACCCTGGTCTGCTTTTATGATCCCACCCAAGGCTCGGAGGGTGCCCTTGGCTTTGACTTTATGATGTCATGTGACATTTCGTGTATGGCGCTTTACACCTCTACGACACCACTGAACATAAAGCACACTGCTTCTAATGGTTTCCACGGCCCTGAGGCTTAAAACCAGACTGGACATGAGGCTGATCGGTTCAGTCCTCCAGACCGTTGATGACATGTTGTTTCCTCCGTTAACGGGTCATTCCTGTGGGTTCCTGTGTGTTGTCAGTGTTTCCACTGTAGCTGATACTCACAGTTTAAGTTTGGAAGGGCACTTTAATCACATTTTTACCCTTCAATAATCTCTCAACAAATCAGAAATGTTCTGGTGCCTGAAAATGCCTTTAAAGTTTTATATCATTATTTATTATAGTTTAGCTGTTTAATTCTCTCTTTGATCTTACAGCACAATACATACAGTGAGCTTGCATCTGCCAACAATTTATTGCTCACAAGAATATTGTAAGCAGGTCATTGTTTGGTTTTATTTTAAGGACCTAACTGGTAGTTTTCAGCTCAGAAATCCACAGTAAACAAACTATCCAACAGTAGTGTCCTTCAACTGAAACGTGAAAAAAATACACATTTATGCTGTTTTTTCAAACATGCGTAACATTGCTGACGTTTGAAAATGGTCTGTTTTTAATATTAATGCATGCAACGGTTAGATAACACCTGTTTGATGGATTTTAGTGGTGGACTCCATATCCAAAATTTCATGCTAAAGGCTAAAACATGATGCTATCAGTAGAATGGGAGTTGCATACTATCTCCAGGTAAATATTACAGACACTTCAGTTGGTATAAATGATCCACAGTGGTACATTCGGAAGGCCAACATCAACCACCAGCTCCAGATCCTTGGAACCACAGCTCAAGGCCAAACTAAATCATCTGACGCTAACTAGCTATGTAGCTGCATCAACAATTACCTTACTACCCGAAAACTATTGAAATGTGGTATCTGGTCATAAAAAGCAGAGCGAACAAGTTCACCACGTTCTGCCAAATCTGGCTCTGAATGGACACACACTGGCACCATTGAACAGGGTAAATGTCCCTCTGCTAGCATGCTTCGACACCATATTCTGCTGTTGTTTCTACCACGTCCTTTCCTAACCTCCATATTACTGTCGCTGTGACTCTAAGTCTTGATACAATATTTTCTAAATATAGACAGTTTAGTGTGCAGTTAAACTCTTTTACTTATGAGAGCTTCAACACACTTTCTGAGCCAACGGCTGCTACATGAGTGGAGTATCTGGGTAACAACAACTAAATAAATATATAGCATAAATAGAACTGGCCTCCCTGTGATTCTGGATTGGGCAGTTAATAATGTATGTGTTGATATTGTGAATTTTTTTCAGATTGTGTAAAGTTCTATTCTATGTAATATAGTATTTTTCTATGATAATATTACTCTTCCAAAACATGGGAGGAAAATACAAAACAAAAACGATAAAAGGGAAAATAAAATGTATAACTTTGTTGTTGTCGTCGTTTGTTTTGTTTTCTTTTCTTTTCATTTTATATAAAAGACTGTATTGCTATACTTCTCTTTTTGAGAAGAACATGAAAAAAAAAGAACAATAAAATGTCTAATTTTATACCAGTTGTCTGATGTCATTATTTTAGTGTTTGGGAACTTCATTTCCTCCAGTGTCAGTTCAGGATAGAAACAACGTTCAGGCAAAGACGTGAGTTGGATTATGAAGCTTTGGAAGGTACAAAGCGCCTGTGTTATGTTGTTAAATTAGCTAAAGTTGGAGTTTATTGGTCTGAACCACAGGTGTCAAACATGCGGCCCGTGGACCAAAACCGGCCTGTCAAAGCAGTCCGGCACGGGGGATGAATTTGCGAAATGCAAAAATAACACTGAAGATATTAACAATCAAGGATGTTAAAATCGTTTTAGTTCAGGTTCCACATACAGACCAATATGATCTAAGGTGGATCAGACCAGTCAAACACTCTCATAATAACCTATAAATAATGAAAACTGCAAATTCTTTATTTTGGTGTACAAAAGTAAAATTACATGAAAATATTTCCGTTTACAAACTATCCTTTTGCAAAAAATGTAAATAACCTGGGTTTTACTGGTGAATCAATGTTGTAGAAGATGACGGTGTTTCCACGGTAACTGCGGAGCCTCTGAACGTCCAAATGGGTCATATCTGATGACCATGAAACGATGATGAACTGTATTTTACACCAGTTATTGACATGTATTGATAGGATTAGTAGATCAACAGGTATTAAACAGTTTAGATCAGTGGGTGAATTTGGTTACCAGTAGCTGTTTGGGTCTTTGGGCTGCGGTAAAAAAGCCTGTTATTGGACTCACAACAACAACAACAACAACAACAACAGTCTCTGATGTATAAAAACCACCAAGATGCAACATTTTTGTTCGTCTTCCATCTGTCGATTGTTTCAGTGTTTGAGTGCCTTGTATGTGCAGAGGATATGAGATAAACATGACTGGACTGTGAAGTGTGTAACCAACAGGCGTGCAGATGCTTGTGGATGACAGTGAGTCAGTATTTGGTTTGTGTGTGTGTGTGCGCCGTTCTCTCCCTCTCAGCTAAATAACATGGTTGTGTTTCTCTGTGTGTTCTGTACATTCTGCTGCTCCTGACTTAATTATCCCCCAACGAGAATGCAGCTACACAAGTACATGGTATGCACATAACTATGCACATACGCACAAGTGCAACACACAAGAAAACTATTTAACACTGTGGGTGCTATTTAACGTATGCCCATGTCTGTGGACTGTACTGTAAGCCTTCATTATCTCCCATAATCCCATTCTTCCAGTAAAAGCTGAAGTTCAGGTCTAATTGTGTCTGTCACACTCTACAAAATGTGTGCTTATATATATATGTATATATATAAACCTCTTAAATAAGAGATCAGAACCTCAGTGGAGGTCACATGGGGCTTTCCCTGTTAATGTCGCAAAAATGAATCCAAGCTGACCTTTGACCTCGTAGGCCAGAAACATTTTTTCATTGTTTGTCACAATGAAAAAAGCCTGAACATTGATCACAAGCTTTTATTCTGGAACTTTAACCCTTGGTTGGTCTATTCAAACATGAATGGTCACGTGGGGTGTATGCACACCCCAATGCTAAAATATTTAAAAGGTTAAACATACAACT
>JAPQRQ010000022.1:10925579-10938363 GCA_037367365.1 Apogon talboti | reverse complement strand
CAAAATGGAGGGGGAGGGGTAGGGGTAAGGGGGAGGGCCAAGGAGTGAATTGGGAAAGGGCCTAAAAGTGTGTGTTCAGTTTGACATTGGCTAAAAGTGTAAATGGTTTCAGACACTGCTTCAAGTAAAACTGGCGTACCTTTTATATCATGGTCTTCTTTTCGCATTTCAAAGCAAACTGTATTTTACGATGAACAGACAGATAAGGGCTCGGCAGCTGTCACCTGTCGTCATATATTTTTGAGCTGTTTGGACATGCCCTGATGAAAATCTGCTTTTGTGATCTTGTGTGAGATGTTTCAGTGCTTATTCAATTATTCAGTTTATTTTATACATATTGCACTTTAAAAGCAGGGAGAAACAAAAGGCTGTTGCTGTATGTGTGCATGGAAATACAACAGGATTCAATCAGAAACAACCTTCCACACCTTTCTGTCTTCTCTCCTGTAGATCTGTTTGCTCCTCTGATATATTTTGTGAATGTCTTATATAACTCTCCCCACAGCAAAAGGAAAATAATCCAAGTTCATGACATGTATTGCCCACAGCTCATTTATCCATGATATACCACTATACTGTATTCATGTCAGATCAGTATATGGGAAGTAAAGCAGCATATATCCTTGGTCTATGTCTGGAAAATGAGCAGTGCTTCATGCACGGACACAGTGACAGTCTCAGGAGAAAACAGTTCTCTCCCAGCTATGCAAAACACACTCTGCCATGGTAACGGATCGACTTTCTGTCTCATGCACTGCAGCAATGATTATTTCCATGGTAACATTATCAAAAGTTGCATGGCAACAATCATAAGCATGGCAGCCACATCTGACCAGCATTGTCTTTCTTCTTCTTCATTCTGTGAGGATGATGTAAAGCCTGTCGCTTTCTCAGTTCTTCCGGTTATAGCAAAAGCCTATACAACTGCAGAATGTACATTTCATTTAATATGTTAACGTTTACCTGGATTCATGGTTTAGGGATTAAAGGGTTAAACAGGTTGAATATTTCAAGAATGACATCAGTAATTGATGTTTGGATTAAGTCATATTTCTGCATGACATTACTTGTATAATTTTAATGGTACAACTGTTCACACACAAAGAACAGAGATATGTCAGCACTAACCGACAGACCTCCTGGGACATTTACTGCAGGTTCAGTGTTGAATTTAGATAATAAAACACAGTGCAGCAGCCATATCATGACAGGACATCCTGCCGTTCTCTGTTTGATCAACCATATAAACGTGTCAGGCGCTGCCTCCAGCTGCTCTTCTTGCCACACTTTAAAGTGTGTCTGATGGTGGCTCTCCATGTTCACAAGCATTTCAGACGATTTTAGATTGAATATAAAATCAAAATGACATTTTATTTGTTAATCAGTGTTAAGAATGTAGCTACTGAACAGATTACAGAGTACTTGTCGCTCTGCTACAATGAAATAATCACCAGTAATGGAACATTTTACAACAGCTATATAAGTTGTTTCATTTGGTTGCTTGGTGTCTTCATCCACAAATGTTTTAAACACGCAAAGAAACAAAAAAGACCCAAAAACCTCATATCTGTGCTGTACAGTGATTACTGTCAAAGTTTTGTTGAAATGTTTTTAACATTACTTGAATTACAGACTGGTTAAAGTTTTGATTTGTATAGGATAAAAGAAACTGGCAGTGAATTAAAGAGAAGCTGTCAACAACAATGATCTAAATGTGAGCACATGCTGCCAAAGCTCTTATCGTGGCTTACAGATGCTTCAGGGTCATTTAAGTTAGGAAGAACAAGGCAAAAAGACCCACTTCAACACAAAAAGGGGATCTGCAGGAGTTATATAAAGGCATGTGACCAGTGGACTGGTGGAGTTATATTTTGGTGGCGCAGTATGCAAATCAGTTTTCGGCTGCGCTATAACCACATATCACCACTAAGATGCATGTACATGCACCAGTATTTACAAATATATTTCAATTGAAATAAAAATACACAGTATGTGTTTTCAGTCATTTGTTTTTTATATCCTCTATCCTTCAAACATGTACATTTATCTACGACTCTATTGTTAAAGTCAGACATGTCCCTGATAAGTGTCTTTTCCATTGATAATATGGACAATGCATTTAGACCCAGTGTTCTAAGAAATAGAAGTTGAACTACAGATGAAATGGTGTTGTTGTTACTGCTCCTGCCACGATTCCAATCCAGCCTACCACATGGAAGTCAGTTGTGTTTCCCACTGAGCTACACAACCGTCAGATTTGCACTCCATAGTATTACCTACTGATATTATATGTGAGGAAGGTCTGAGGAAGGTCTTGGGTCTTCTCAGAATGTGACCTTTACTCCTGTGGGTGGGGCTTGGCTCTCCTACCTCTTGAATTGGAGGTCTACATTTATAATGAGTCTATTATGGTAAATGAGAAACAAGTCAGTTGACTGCTCACTAAACGACCGAAAACATGTTCAAACGCCACTTACATGCAGATTATACACAGTACTCACGGCCTGGATCATGATAGCACATTTATTTAAATATTCATGTTTTTGTCAAATAATTTCATGTGATTCATATCTTCATGTGAGACAGGTGGGACAGTACCCTTAGTCCCTTCTATTGACGAGCCTCCACTGCATGTGACACTGTTCCTTCATTTGTATTTATATAAGAAGTAGAAGGAGAAGAAGAAGTAGAAGAAGTAGAGGAAGAAAAAAAAGGAGAAGAAGAAGAAGAAGGAGACGAAGAAGAAGAAGCAGTTGAATAAGAAGATGATGGAGAAGAAGAAATAGAAAAAGAAGTAGAAGAGGAAGAAGAAGAAGTAGGAGAAGAAGAAGACGAAGTAGAAAGAGAAGGAGAAGAAGAAGGACGCATTGCTGGGTCATTTTTCAGAGTTAACACTGAGGTCACTTGTAGACTTGTGGTTATGTTTTGTCTGCTTTGCTTTACCACTGACAGGGAGCCTGAATAAAGGCCCCTAATCTCTGCATTGTGGGTTTTTTTTTTTTAATCAACTTCCAAAGTATGACTGGTTGGTCTCTGAACCACCTAAACCCAATAGAAAAAAACACTTAAAGTGACATCATCACAATAATACTAAAACCTAAATGATCAAAATATAATAAACAATTAACAATAATATGATACATTTAAAAACATATAACCATGGATTTTTTGGATTATACATTTTCAATGGCAATAGCAAAAATAGCTTTCAGTGAATATTTGGTCAGTCAGCTAAAAGTACAACAGTATTTTATAGGCTCTTCATACAATTTGTATGAGTTGTGTGGAAAAAATCGAAATTTGAACAGTAACTACAAGTTAATCAGACACATGTAGTTAAGTAACTGGCAAAGTGTTTTCCTTTCAAATGTAGAGGTGAAATTTGGCCCATGTTTGATATTTGTGTGATATATGAAATGGTCAAATCTGCCTGCATCAAACATGTATGGATTTTGGGTAGGGACATTTGACTTTGTAGCGGACGCAGTAATGACATCTGAATACAAACGGTCATCTGGACACAAACATGGCCTGAGTGGAACCTCCTATTTCTCCTCTATATCAAAGTGTCTGTTTGAACGGCTGATGAAATGGTCACACAACGGTCTGGTCCTTTAAATAATCCTGATGTCATGACCAGAGCTCGCTGTCGGACATGAGACCATGCATGAATGGAGATGGAGAAACAGGCTGACTAATGACATGGGTGTGAGAGACGTGGATTTAGCTCCACAGCGGATCAGGGGTCTCCAACCTTTAAACAATATTAAAAGGGTTTGGTGAACTTAAGACCAGCCACTGTGGGTCAGAGTATGACCCCCTCCCATCAATTCAACAACCCCCTTCCATCTAGCTGGTTCAATGGATTTGAGCCTATCCGCCTTTCCTGAGGTGGATAGGTTAAAATCCACACAATACAAAGCTAACATCACTCAGCACTCATCTAATTAAAGCATTTTTCTGTTCAGTGACTAACCCCCACCCCCGCCCAGTGGCCTGAACCCATAATGCTGCTGTTTACAAGGAAATGGTGCATTTATTTGGGTTTAATCCCTCTGCCTGGTCAGCTGGGGGGTCAGATGACTGGCGTTAATCTCCGGACTGCCTGACTGACTGACTGCCTTCTTACTAATGTGGGATTAAAGCCAAACCTTCATCACGCAGCAGCTCTCAGCCCAACAGGTGGGACGTGGGGTGAGTGGAGCCCACAGTGACAGCGGTCCACAGCAGCAGGACGACCATGAGGTCCACGACTGGAGGCTAAGACTCTGCTCTCAGTCTCTAGGCTCTTTCATGCCTCACTTCTTTTTTCTTTTTTTTTGTTTTGTTAAATGTACTATCTTTTGAATTACTGAAAGAGTAGCATAACATGGAATTTACATTTACAGAGAAAGCAGAAAAAGAAAATAGCATACTAAGAAGATAACCTAATAAAATACAATAAATACTCTTACACATAGAACAGACTCTAGTATTTGTTTGGCTTGGTGGTCAGACTCATAATAGTCCAATTCATGTTCTTCACAGACTGTTTAGACCCTTAAGTGTACATCAAACAAAGACTCCATTTGAAGCCCTGCATTTGAATCCAACACTGGAATCCCAGTGAGGTGACTTCACAGCCGTCTGTAGGTCTATTGTTACTTAGCTTTGACTTATACATTTTAAGGTGAAATATATGTAATATTTAGACAGATTTAGGATTTAATTACATGAATGGAATGTAACATTCAGAATTTTGTTTTCATTAGCATTTCATAACATGAAAATGAAAATGTTTTTTTCGTAACGTTGGGATGTGGCAGCACCATGTTTTTGAAGTATATTCACTCAGGACTGTTCTCGTTTTTTCTTTAAATAGTGGGAGACTTCTGGTCTTATGAAGTAGTGTGTTGAAGCCAGTAGTTTGTGATTTGGCCATGACCATATGGCCTTTTCGGAGCCACAGGCAGTGGCTAATAGTGCCCCAATCACTACTGGTACCACTGTCACCCCCTTTACCATAGATCTTATCTGTTCCTCGAACTGTTCTCTTTTGGACACAGATCTCGGATGTTGTTCCTGGTATCTGCTGGTTCCATCCCCTAGCTTCGGGGTTACTGCCCCTAGTACCCCCACCACTGCTGGCACCACTGTTGCCTTCACACCCCACATTTTCTCTATCTCCTCAGCCCCTGGTACTTCTCAACCTTCTTGTGTTTTTTTCTTCCTGATGTTATTATCACCCACTACATCTATCACTACCACTGTCCTCTGATGTTTATCGACCACCACTATGTCAGGTTGATTGGCCATCACCATCTTGTCAGTCTGGATCTGGAAGTCCCACAGGATCTTGGCCTGTTTGTTCTCTATCACCTTTGGGGGTGTCTCCCATCTGGACCTTGTGATCTCCAGTCCATACTCACTACAGATGTTCCTGTACACTTTATCCTCTACCTCAGCGGTCCCTAACCTTGTTTGCACCACGGACCGGTATAATGTCAGACAACATTTTCACGGACCGGCCTTTAAGGTGTGGCTGATAAATACAACAAAATTAAAAGGTACGACTGGCAAAAAAACAGGTATTTTCTAAATATAACAATAAACATGAATCCACTGTGTATGCAACTTTATTCGCAGCGTCCTCGTAAGATCGCGCCAACATCATAACATGAGTCAGTGCCTCTCAGCCCCACACACTCTGGTTGTAATGTAAAGGTGAACCGTGCCTTCAACATAAGATACACCACAAAAACAAATATAAACTGCACGAAAAATACAACTCACCGTAACACTGAATCAGTGGGAGCCCTGAGCTTGTTTCGCTACAACGAGACGGTCCCATCTAGGGGTGATAGGAGACAAGGACACTTGAAGTGTGCTGCTTATGTCCAGTCTGCTACGTAATTTTGTTTTGGTTGCTTTCCAAAGATGTTTGTTTTTTGCTCATTTTGCTAGCTTGGGGCTTTCAATTTAACGGAAATGTATCGTATTACCGGCCGGAGCAGCCCCTTTAAGAAGGTAGCAGCATCTTGACATGTGTCAAGAGTGAGTCAGAGACAGATGTGATGGAGAGAATCCGGTCATTTTTCAAAATAAAACATCGTTCAGACTCAGATAATAAATCAAACAGAAGTAATGTAAGTTAAGTACTCTTACTGTGCGGCCTGGTACCAATTGACCCACGGACCAGTACCGGTTCATGGCCTGGGGGTTGGGGACCACTGCTCTACCTGGTTATGCTGTTCCATGTATGCCTTCCCTGCCAGCCTGCTGTGATGGACTGTCTCAGAGGCTTCTTTGCACAGCCTACACCTGGGGTCTTGTCTGATGGGGTAGACCTACATCTGGGGTCTTGTTTGGTGTGGTGAACTTACATCTGAAGTCTTTTCCAGTGTGGTAGACCCCAGCCTCTGTTGCTCTTGTGTTCAGGGCCTATTTTTGTGCAGCCATGAGGAGTGCCTCTGTGCTGTCTTTCAGTCCAGCCTTTTCCAGCCATTGGTATGTTTTCTCGATATCAGCCACTTCCTCAATTTTCCGGTGATACCTGCCATGCAGGGGCTTGTCCTTCCATGATAGCCTCTCAGGCTCCTCCTCCTTACTGGGCTTTTGTTGCCTGAGGCATTCACTCAGCAGTTGGTCAATGGAGGCCATCGTCTTGATATATTCCGGGAGGCTTGTTGTTTCCTTCTGGACAGTAGCTCTGACACTAGTCCTTGGCCTCCCTCCTATCTCTTTGTGCACAGCCTCAGGATGCTGGACTTAGGGTGGAACCCTACATGCATGGTAAGGAACTTCCTTGTCTTGATATCAGTGGCTTGTATCTCTTCTAGTGGCCAGGATATTATGCCAGCGGGGTATCTGATTACTGGCAGGGCATAGGTGTTAATGGTCTGGATCTTATTTTTGCCGTTCAGCTGACTTTTCAGGACCTGCCCTGCCCTCTGTGGGTATTTGGCTGTGACCTCTGACCTCCGAGCTGCCTCCTCATGATTACCATTTGCCTGTGGGATCCCCAGGTATTTGTAACTGTCCTGCACATCTGCAGTGTTCCCTTCAGTTAGTTCAACCCCTTCAGTTGGGATCACCTTCCCTCTTCTAGATACCATCCACCCACATTTATCTAGTCTGAATGACATCCTGGTGTCTTTGCTGTATATCTGAATAAGACGAATCAAGGAGTTGATGTCATGCTCATTCTTGGCATACAGCTTTATGTCATCTATGTAGAGGAGGTGGCTGATGGTTGTTCCACTTTGGAACTTGTACCCAAAGCCACTCTGTGATGATCTGGCTGAGGGGGTTTCGGCCTATGCAGAACAGCAGGGGGGACAGAGCATCTCCTTGGTATATGCTGCATTTGATGCTCACCTGTGCAACTGGCTTTGAGTTGGCCTCCAGAGTCGTGCTCCATGGCCTTATCAAGTTCTAGATGAACTCTATAAGGCTACGTTCAGACAGCAGGTCTTAATGCACAATTCAGATTTTTTGGTGAAATCTGATACTTTTTGTTGCATGTTCATATTACACATTTAATGCGACTTCTATCAGTTTTGAGTATGAACTGAATGTGACCCTGAAGTTACCCACATGCACAAAAAAGGTCCTGACATAATACTTGACCACGCAGACATGCACTGTGTTTACTGAAGTAAATAGGTTTTTCCCACCGCTCCTCCACCTGGGACGCAGAATTGTGACGTTTGTCGGATTTCAATGACATAAAGGTTGGATAAATGTGACATGGCCGTTCAGACTGAAGTTGCATTGCCAAATATGAGATAAGTATCGGATTTAGGACCCCACATGAAGGTGGCCTGGGTCGGACTTGAAAAAATGAGATTTGTACTGTTAAGCTGTCTTTAACAGATCAGATACAGGTCACATATGGACAAAAAAATTGGATTTGGGCCACATTTGCCTGCAGTCTGAACATAGCCTTAGTGTCCTGTTTTTGTTATAAAGCTTTAGGCACTTCAGTATGAAAGTGTGTGTGCGTGTCAGTGTGTGTGTTTCAACTGTTATTGATATGGTTGTCTTTGCCTCCTTTAATACTACCAATTACAAATGTATCTACACACACAAGTAAAGTATAGGCCTATGTTTGACAACTTTGTGTGATTCACTCAATCACTGGCTGTGTTCAAAGATATTTAATATTCAGGCAATGCAGTTAAATAGTTCTGACTATAATAGTACATTACATACCTTCTGGCTGCTCGTTAACATTTAACTCCATTTACCATTTAGACTCTTGGCATAAATGGCTCCTCCCATACAAGAGATGGGAGTGCCTTGGGGCGCAAAAAATCTCAGGCAGTAACACTATGGCCTACAATAAAAGACCAGAGCTTTAGTCCTGGCAAGAGCGGTAATAACATTATTTTCAACATTTTACATTTTCAAATTGGGGGGAGGGCAGCCGTAGGTAAATCCACCATTGAAAGGGCAGGCAAAGAGGGGCCAAATGCTATGTTATTTGGTAATTGGTAACAAAGCCATTTTACAGCCTTGTCAGTGGAACCTGTTACTACAATCACAGTGGAGCTGTCTGCCAGGGGAAAATGCATTTCATTAAATCAGTGGTTCCCAAACATTTTCTTCTGGGCCCCCCTTTAGTTTACAATAAAATTTCTCCCCGTCTGTGGGGGTTTACTCCCACCATCCAAAGACATGCACCTAACGGGTGACTTGGTCAGTCTAAATCACCTGTAGCTGTGAATGTGAGAGTGCATGGTTGTTCATTTGAATATGTCAGCCGTGTTGAAGTGGCGACATGTCCACAGTCAACCCAACCTTCACCTAACGGTTGCTGAGATACGCTCCAGCAGTGCCCCGACCCTCCTGAGGATTAAGCAGTTCGAAACATGAATGGATGAAGGACTGAATTTGTAACCCTTCGTCCCTTCTGGTTGGTTGCCTCTGGTTGGTCCCCTAAACTAATATAATTATCATTTGGGGTTTTTCAAGTTAGGGTTACCACAGCAACTTTTTTTTTTCTTCAGGATCAAATGCCAAATGAGAATTTCTGTTATTGTTATAAAGAGACCTGAATCACCAATAAAGAGGGTGAAAAAATCATTATAATCTCATAATACGAATGAACCAAGCCATGATTCAGTTTGTCTTGTATTGAGACCAAGAACTAAGGTCCAGCTGTTTGTTCACACCTGCTGTTTTGGTTCAGATCAAACTGAAAACAACTCAGGTGTGACAGAACCCATATTTTGATTTTACTAGTGGACTGAAATGCAGGTGCAACTGTGTGTCATAGGTTGAAAATAAATACAATAAATAAAGACATTCTTATTCCCAACAGAAAGTATAATGCCTTTGTTTCCATGGATATTGGGTAAAACGTTAGTATTTGCTGCCAGAACATGAAGTTTGGGGGAAACATGCTAAGGACATACGACATTCATTGTACGGTTTTATTGGGAGTTGAAGCTCTCATTTTGTCTTCCTCTGCAGCCTGTAGCGGTAAACCCTCATCCACTCCCTTCTCATCCATTTTCTCAATGTCTGTTCCATTGTGTACGTACAAGAAGGTAGAAACACATCAGCTTTAATGATTACCAAAAGGGAAAAGTGAGAGGAGGAAAATATAGTTCACACTGACAATAAACAGCAGCTACGCCTGCTTCTGCCTCTTTGAAGAAGTCTATTATCTAGATGCCAGTCACGTTTCCTGTATTGTCCTGTCAACAAATTACACTTTTGACACTGTCACGGTGTTAAAGTCTACATTCTGCATTGATATTCATGAAATACAAAGACAGGCTTAAAGAAAATGGCAACAATAAATAAAAAACGCTTTATTATCCTCATTTCCTGTTGCTGTTCAGATGAGCTTGTTCTCACTCCTGTGATGTCCATTTCCAATGAACCAGGTACCAGATAGAAGCTGGTGTAACCCTTAGATCACAGGTGTCAAACGTGGTCCTGGGGCCAAATCCAGTCCGCCAAACAGTCCGATCCAGCCCATGGGATGAATTTGTGAAATGCAAAAATTACACTGAAGATACTAACAATCAACGGTGTCAAAATCATTTTTAATTCAGGTTCCACACACAGACCTAAAGTGGATCAGACCAGTGAAATACCATCATAACAACCTATAAATAATGCCAACTGCAAATGTTCTCTTTTAGTGTAAAAAAACTAAAACTACACAAAAATGTTTACATCAACAAACTTTCCTTTTTTAAAAAATGTAAATAACCTTTATAAACATGAACACCCTGAACTGGCTTAAGAGAAGTAAATGCAATTTTACCAACATTCTGCCTGTTATTAAATGCTTTGTGTATTTGTAATTGTAATGGAAGTTGTAATGTACTTGTGTAAATGATAAACTGAGGCAGAATATTGAATATAAAATTGCACTTGTTATTCTTAGGACATTTCAAGTTGTTCATGTTATTCAGATTTTTAAGGAAACTTTGTAGATGTAAATATTATCATAATTTAATTGTACTTTTTTCACTGTTATTATTTTAGTGGTCCGGCCCACTTGAGATCATATTGAGGTGAATGTGGCCACTGAAATTAAATGAGTTTGAGACCCCTGCCTTAGGTGGAAATGAACAGTATGGGTTGTTGACATTACGCTGCAAAACCTTCATGGCTGTGTTGGTTATGGTGGAATGCTGACATTCGTGAACTACACAGATGTATTCCACAAACTAAATTTGAGGGTGGAGCCCAAAAGAAGCATTTTCTAAATAGTAAAGCAGTCATTCATCACTCTACGCATCTGTCTTCTCCGACAAGGCTTTCAGTAACTCACATGATAACTCTCATGTAGTTGCTGTTTTTGTTCCAGTTCATTCAGCAACTTTTTCCTCAATAGAGACACTAAAGAAGAGTGTCCAGTTTTGTTCCCTGCAGGGGTTTTATCCATTTGAGAAGTGAAAAGGAGTGCTCCACAGAGGCTGTAGACACAGGGATTGGTCGGACGGGGCATGTGAGTGTTGTCATACAGTCTGAAGGGCCTGTCCTCCTCTGACTTTTAACTCAGCTTTGAGTCTGTCCATTAGACTCTAGGGGCCTGATTTACTAAGATCGCAAATAACGGGCACAAATTTGCTTCCTCGCGCTAAAAATGTACGTGCTATTGATTGGCGTGTCATGGGTGATCCCCTAAGATTGCCTGCGCAAATGACAACAGGTGCAAAGTCTTGGAGACCGCCCTGTTTAAATGCTACTGGTTGTCGTCATGGAGACAGTACGCTGTAAAAATTGCTGTGGGATCCACCAGCACTAATGCCAACAGTGGAATGATCCAGACCCAAGGACATGTACCGTTGGAGGAGTTTAGTCCTAGAAGGTCTTCATGAGTCCTCCTGGTGACTGGTCCAGACCATCCCCTAGTTCATCTACAGGTTCTACAATGACATTGATGAGGAGGACATACGTCTACATGAGTTTGTCTTCTGTCATTCCATAAATGTGGAGGTGATCAGAACAGATTGGTTCTGGTGGTTCCTTTGGTTGGGCCTATGCCTCCTCCTCACCACAACAACTGCAGACAATTTAGTGTGAAGCTGTTCCAGTTCAAACCTGCCTTTAGACGTGGTAAATATAGACGCAAAATCGGCCACCACAATCTGTTTCTTTTTTGGTACATCACATTTAAACACTAAATAAATATTTACATCTACTCCTCCCAATAATTTTATGTGTTCTGGCAGAAACACACATATTCCATATTCTTCAAGACAAACACGTTAAATGGGTTGGTGATATTTGGACCATTAGAGAGACTCAACCCTCGGTGTGTCCTGTTAGTAGATCAGCTTCAACCTGTTTTCGTGTGCAGTCAAGTTTGCACGCGTTTTTACACTCGCAAACCTTTCGTAAATCAGGCCCTAGGACTCTGCCTCTCAAAAAGCCTGCTTCAGTTTTTCAAACTCCTCCAATCTAGCAATCCAACAAACATCAGTCTTTTGTGATCAGAAAATTCCTGACTTATGTGAGTATTTGTTGATCACAGCCACGTGAAGCTCTCTGTAGTGGGTATATGCATTGGGATTTCCACACGGTGTTCTCCAGTCTTGTGAAAGATGCCACTGGGTCACGTCTGGAGTCTAACACTGTAGAATCCCAAAGATCACATAAGCACATCATCACAGCTTTAAAACATTAGTTGAAACGTTTTAACTGCCCAGATGTACCGTTTCTGCAGGTTTGTCAAGTATGTGCTGGAAAAACTCAACCCGCTCCACCCTGTTGTCACGGCCAGTGCTAACTAGTCTGGAGTTAGAAGTCCACCTCACCTGGATGATGTGCTGCACCTGTGTTTGGGAGAATGAGTAAAAAATACAGATTATCCACAGAAATTTGCAAAAAGAATGATCTTGGATTCTTTCAATTTTGATACTTCCTGGGATATCACTAGGTTCGAAGTCCATGCAAGACAATGCATGAAGATGGCCTGGGTGACTTTACGTTTTGCACAGACTTGTATTGCATTTAGTATTACAGCCATCCCATTGTAGCACTGGTCCTATACTTACAGTTGTAGCTCTCCAGTAAATCTAGAACGTTTTTTATTTTGTTTTAACCTGTAACCAGTGGTGGGCTGTGCTTTTGGTACCTGGGCCTTCAGTAGGGACTTACTCGACTTAATCCACCTCTTAATACCATCACTATGACGTCACAATCATAGAAACTATCAATGCTATACAAAAAACACAAAATAACAAGGCATGGGATAACAGAGAGACATTAGTGGGACTGAGGGTGAATCCCATAATGACTACAGCTGTAAACCCAGTTCAGACAACTCCAAACCTCT
>JAPQRQ010000022.1:10880022-10892476 GCA_037367365.1 Apogon talboti | reverse complement strand
ACAATACAAATAAACTCAACCAGACTGCTCCGAGACAATATTTATCCAAATAAAAATAGGAAATGCACAATTATCTTACAACTATGACAATAAAGTTAAATTTTTTAGAAGAACAAACACCTTTTGGTACCAAAGGTGAACATTTGAACCATGTCAGTGTCTGTAATGAGCCTGTTTACATTACACATCTCAGAACATTAAAGTACAAAGTGTACAAACACAGAAACATTGTCCATGTGTCTTTTCCAGTCCAGTCCTTGTCCATTGTCCAAACCTAAACTCTGGGTCTCATCACCATGGTAGTAGATTAGAACCACTGCTATAGATGAAGCTGTTTCCATGTGTCCATGTCGACCCACAGAGTTGAACAATAGAATCTTGTGCAGCTCACATCTGACAGCGACACATTTGATCCCCCGCCTGTCTGGAAATGCATGTGATTGGACAACATCAGGCCCTTACAGCGTAGGTTCTCCACAGCCTCAACACACATACAAGTGTCCTGTCCTCTCAGATCACCAGGGAGTCAGGATGTTTTTTTAAAAGAAAAAGCTCAAAAGTGCTGCGTCTATCAGCAGAATGGGTCTTCAGTCCAAACAGGGAGTTTTAGCTTCAATTTGAAATCACAAAGCAAAGGTTTAGGGGAAAAAACTGGGCTGGATTTGAGCCCTGCAGACGCCTGCGCTCATTCCCATTCACTTTTATCTAGAGGTGCACAAATACATTGATTAGTGGTTTACTTTTATGCTACTTGTCTATTTTTGTAATCAATAATTGGTTGGAGGATTTTTATTTATTTTCTGACAAAGGTCTGTATATTTTCAGGTGTCTTTCATGCTCTTTGGTTGTAAATTCAATATCTTTGGATTGTGGACCAAACAATATATTATATATACATAAACATTTTATAAATCAGGAAAATAACTGGTTAATGAAGGTCATTTTCAGTTGCAGCTATGGTTCTACCTGAAGGTCTTCCTTATTTATGGGACTTTTTGAAACCTTTATGATAGGACTGTCAAACTCATTTTAGTTCTGGGGCCACATTCAGAACAATCTGACCTGAAGTGGGCCGGACCAGTGCAATAATAACAGGGAAAAAAGTAAAATTACATTGTGAAAATGTTTATCTACAAAGTCTTCAGAAAAATAAGTGCAATAAATGCAATTTTAACAATATTATGCCTCAGTTTATCTTTTACATGTGTGCATCACAATTACATATATACAAAACCTTTAGTAACAGGCAGAATATTGTTAAAATTGTACTTAATTCTTTTAAAACATTTCAGCTTGTTCACATTTGCTCAGGTTATTCACACTTTTTGTAAAAGGATAGTTTGGAAATGTAAAAATATTCATGTAATTTTACTTTTTTACACTACAACAAAGAGACCAGTTGCCGTTTTCATTACTTCTAGGTTATTATAATAGTATTTTACTGGTCTGACCCACTTGGTCTGTATGTGTCTGTATATGGAACCTGAATTAAAACGATTTTGACATCATTAAATGTTAATATCTTCAGTGTAATTTTTGCATCTCACATTATTCATCCCAGGGGCCAGTTTTGGCCCACGGGCCGTATGTTTGACTCCTGTGCTCTAGGAGCTTGACCACATAGTGCATCTTTTGTGGTGAAGAGCAGCAGCGTGTGGCCATCCAGAGGAAAGGCACAGCATTGGTTTCTTTCTGTTTGTCTCATCACCGTGGCCTCTGCATTCTGCCAACAGTTTTCCACCTCACAAACAGTTGTTTATGGACACGGGCCCTTATCCGACGGTGGACAAAGCATGTGTAGTCCAATGTGGTCACCCAAAGAAGTGCAGGCTTTCATATCATGCCCCCCATTTGCAGGTTGTCAGTGGTCCCATTTGTAAATGTCCAACTTGCATCTCCAAGGTGGTGGTGACATGTGGCAGATGGACTAGAATGATTAGGTTACTTTAACAGAACACACCACGGACATGAAGCTGCTTTGGATCATTTGTCTGACTACACAACCACAATCTGCTGCTGCCAGCAGACTCATACATTCTCATGGTAGAACTGAAGGTCAAAGCAGTTCTCCTTGTAAGAGATTAGTTTTGCAGATTATTTAAACACCTTGTGATTTTGTTAAAAAGATCAACAGACACAGAAATGTGAAAATAACCAACTGCTTCCTGTTGTCTAATGAAAGTCGTTAGGAAGAAAAACCTGTTGATTCAGTGCAAACATGATGAGTATCTTATGCAAACAAAGGGATCCACACCGTCCAGGCTCTGTGGGACTTGGATGTCAACTCTTGTCTCTTGTTCCATTGGACATATGTGTAAAACTTTACCCATATTTACTAAATGTCCAAAAAACACAAGTGTGTAATGTCTGTTTTTCCATTAAAACACAAATGCGATGATTTGTTTATTCATTATCATGAGATGTCAGTAGAAGTCATTCCATAAACATGTTGACGAACAGAAATATGTGTTGTTTTGACTCTAGAATGCTGGTTCCTCCTCTATCCCGTACTGAATTAAAAAAGGATTGGGTTTCCTGGTGTGTCCACACGTTTGTTTTATAACTCTTCTTCTTTATTTGTTAGTAACATCCATCACCATCTGTTTTTTTTTGTTTTTGTTTTTTTGTTCACATGACTCTAGTTGAGCAAAAAGGTCTTTCCATTACAGTTTTTTTTTTGTGATATACCAAATTCACTACGCCCAAAAAACCACCTCTTGCAAACGCAAAAACTTTTCATCAATAAACAAGAATTTTGGTCAAATTGTCACTTTTCCATGAGGCAAATTTTTCTGCACAAGTTATATTCACACAACTTGAGGGTCAATGGAAAAGCAACTAGTATTAATTATTACAGTGTGTGTTTATACCGAGATACACACACACACACACACACACACGTCTCAAACCTCTTTGTCTTACATAACTTGATGTTATTTCAAATCTATCTCTTTTCTTGATTTAAATGTGTAAAACTTAAATCCCTTGTGTTTTAACTCCCACCTTGACAGCTTTGTGACATTTATGACTAATGTTGACTTTGCACTATTTTGTCACAGCAGAACAAGAATTATTCAAAAGCTGTATTGTTTACTGTAAATAGAGATATAGTATGAAACCAGACGGTTATAGTAGGTGTGTGTGTGTGTGTGTGTGTTCAAAAGGCTGTGTTTTGAATGTAAACAGTGGCTGAGGTCAGCAGAGCAGCAGCAGAAGTGACATCATGGAGGAGGATGCATGTGTTTGTTTGAACATCACTGTTCCATGTGATCGGAGTTAGTGACTGTGTGGTTAACGTGTGTGTGTTCAGAGATATAAGCATTTGGCCGATACTAATCAGACAAGTGATTCAAAGGACGTGATGGTGAAAGAATCGTCATAGGTACATGAACGTACACGACGACACATGCAGCCAACGAGGCCACATTCATGTGGATGAATCCAATATGGACACACACAGATGGCAGCGGCGTTGAATTAATTTGGATGAGTGGCCTTGTGTGCTGACTGATGCACACACACACACACACACACACACACACACACACACACACACACAAAAGTCACAGTCATTACTTAACCTCTAACCTAAAACCTAATCCATGTCCACGTCTTTACGTAACCCCCAACTGCTATATGGTCTACTGTCATTTTGGGGGATTTTGTTCTCCTTACACTCAACGTGTAATTGAACTAAACACACACACACACACACACAACACCACACACAGGCTCAAAGCCTTGATTCTGTACTAACTATGGCTCGGTCTCAAGGCCAGACTGAGCTGAATGATGCGTCAGCTGACCCTGTTTTTCAGACATATTTGAGATAAACAGAACTCTTCAGACGTCATAATATTAAGCAGTGAAAAAAGTCTGCAGATCCTTTAGCGTAGCACACTGAAAATACTGCACAGTGGTCTGAGATCAAAGCATGTACCTATTATCAGCATTTTAAAGCAAATCTAAGAGGTCTCCTTGGAAGTATTGGTTTCCAACCTATAAAATACACTTCAGCCTTTATTTTTTCCACAGACATTTAACATGAACACATTTTGGGGTTTTCAGTGAGTAGGAAGGGGATGAAAAGTCTACAGGTGTCAGATGAGTGGAATAAAGCCTGACATCTGGGAGCGGTTATGAAAATCCAACTCAGTCTGGATGCAGCTCTTAAGGAGACTGGATTGTAGGGTTGTGAATCCTTTGTACTAAGAGTAAATAATATAATAGCATAATTTACAAAGAAGGGAAGACAAGGGAAAAACAACAGCAGAAGTGCACCACCATGGTTAGACAATGAGGATAGAAAACTGATGAAAGACAGAGATATGTTGCTTAAGAAACCTGTAAAATCTGGTTTGACCACAGACATGAAGTAACAGGTATAATCCGTAACGCCAAAGCAAATGTTTTCATCAACATTATAAATGGTGCAAGAGGAAGTAGCAAAGTGATTTGGAAAAATATCAATAAATTAACCGATAAACAACTCAAACATGTTACTAATGCTTTTGAAATCAAAATAAGTGGTGCCAAAATCCTCTCACCATAGCAACTGAAATCATGCTTAAGTATGTAAAGCAGAGGGCGCTCTGGATGATGCCGTTGTTCACTTCGTCCATGGGCTCATCTTCATTCTCTCTTTGTGTCTCCTCAGGTATCGGTTATGCCTCCATCGTGATTGTGTCCCTGCTGAATATCTACTATATCGTCATCCTGGCCTGGGGTCTCTACTACCTGTTCCAGGTATGTTTCAGAATAAAAACAATCCTCTGAATCTATCAGTTCTTTCCAGTTTCTCTTCAGTCTTACATCCTGGATGCATATCTGTATTGGATGATATTCGCTGATATTGTGCAATAGCAGTATGATAAGGTGTGTTTTCATGCATTGTAGTGTCAGATATGTGTCTGTTGTGTTTTTTCATACATTTCAGTGTCTGGCATTGGCTAAATCCCATTGAAAATGCCATTTTGAGTATCAATATGCATTCCTATAATTAATAAATGTGGACCTGAGCAGCAGACTAACTCTATCAATATCAAGGTGGAAAGGATTTTTACATTTTGAGCAACTGTTTTCCCTTCAACTCAGTTAATGACGCTTTAGAAAACTAATAACCGAACCGTTAGCCATTATCAGCCCCAGTGAATGACTAGTCTCTGAAATACAGCAGGGGAATTATTGCACTGCACTGGCATGTACGGTGTCCTTTTAGCAGTAACTACATTTAGTAGTTAAATATGTTAACTTGGGCTCATCTTCTTCTGTTTGTCTTTTATTAAAGACGAGCTTAGATCCCTGTGGATAAATCCACTCCTGTAGCTGTGGGAACATCTCCCTATGGGAACTTGAATACACCAAGATATTAAAAATATCCTGAATTATTATCCCTCCCCCAAATTTATCCCAAAAGACTTTTCCCCAATTCGAACAAAATGCAGTAGATTTTGATTTTTTTATTCAATAAATAATGTTTCATATATAATTGTTGTAACAACAGTTGTTGTCTGTGTGTTATATTTTGTAGATAGTCTCTGAACCATGTGCAACAGCACTGACCACGCCCATTGTCTCCTGACGTGCAAGGCTGCTTCCTGTCCCTCCCCCTGGCAACTGCTTAGCAACGTGAATTAAATCAGTCCCTCCTGACTTTAAAAAAGGAAATTTTAAAGAAAACAGATATTTAACGTGGAGATGGGACTATTCCTCAACTGTAGAGACCAAATTAGCCAGTGAAAAACATCTGCATTTGTCAGAACCGCACAGATACACACAGAGAGACAGACAGACAGATAGATACACAGACAGACAGATACACAGACAGACACACAGACAGGAAGACAGATACACAGACAGACAGACTGATACACAGACAAACAGACAGGCTGATAGACAGACAGACTGATACACAGACAGACAGACAGACAGGAAGACAGATGCAGACAGACAGACAGACTGATACACAGACATAGATACACAGACAGACAGATATGCAAACAGACATACAGATACACACACACACACACACAGACGCTCTGAGACCTTCCAGTATTATGATATAGAATAGGTAGGCTCAAAGCACATGTAGTGCCTGGTTGAAGCCTGTTAAAATGAATTTATTTGAATCCCACCTCTTTTCAAAGAAAAGTGTGGGTAAAAAGACATTAGAGTCAAATGGGAAGTAAGAAAAACATAAAACCACCTGCAAACACCTGCCGTCACCCACTAATGTTGGGTATTGACTGAGTGCGGCCCGCTGTGCACTAGCCACTGGGTCTGGGATTGTTTTCATAGTGGTCTTTAAAGTATTCAGCCGAGGTTGTAGAACCTGCTTAAAGCTTGTTACATAATGAAGAGTGAAGAAAAGCTGAGAGTTTTATTAGTGTGCTCTGGTTTCTGATGCTATTTGAAATGTCTGCGCCGTAGCTACTCAAGGTTGTCTGGTCAAAATGTTCTGATTTACAGCATTAGCTTTAGCTCTAGACGGCTAGTAAAAAGTCATTCATGATTTTTTTCCCATCCACTCAGTAACACAATGCACATTTATTTTCCTGTAGAAAAAGGACAGGTCATGGCACCAACACCACTGAATAATGTGATTTTAGACGTAGAAAATATCAAATAAATTATATGCACATAATCTCCTAGCATAGATAGATGTATTGATAGACATATTAATAGTGAGACATAGAGATATTAATCAATGAATGTATCACTGGCTAAGATTATGTATTTACCTGTGTCTGTTAATGATACCCATATTATTTCTGCTTTACATTTCTGTACCAATACTGTACAGTATATGGTCACAGCACTGTCTTCATTTACTTATCTTTGAGAGCAAATATTGATAAGATGGTGTCAGGTCAACTTGTAGTGTCCCAAATATCCAGTGCAGTGTAGTTTGAAGATCAATGTGTTATGGCCTCTTTTCCTCACATGTGTACATCCTGAATATGTAGGTGTGTATGTTTGTGTCAGGGCAGATCATGTAAACGTTCAGATCAATAACTCTATTATAGCTCACTTAAAAACAAATTGTTTGTTTAGGTAAAAATTCTCTTGGAACACTGCGTTCCGCTGGCGTGTAAATCAATGCCATTATTGTAAAAAGACAAATTGATTTTCATGGAGACAGTGACAGTGTTTAAAGAAGACTTGAAAATGGAAAACAGGTGATGGAAATGGAAAAAAAGAACAACAAAATGCGTGTTAAAATTTATTTTAAAATACCCATATCTCAAGCAGATGACCAAATAAAAGAATAGAATAATAATGTCTGTTGTTATCATGTGTAATGTAAACCAATGTGGCACCAAATACATGTTACACAATGGCTGCTATCGGCCGGACACTCCCAGGTGACTCATGTTAGCTGATATGAGCTAACTTTCATCTGGAGTGAGTCGTCTGTTTATATTAAGGTGGTGTAATGGTCTGTTCCTACAGTAAACTGTCTTACTGTTTCCTGTTAAAGCGAAGGCAAATGAAGTTCAGGTCCAGTCAAGTCACCGTCTATAAAAATGCCATTTTCCAAGACTTCCAAGTCTTACCTCCAACCCAGTGTTTGGTCAGACCTCCCGAACCAACCTGTCGTTTGGATTTAGACAATAACCAAGCAATGTTTTGGATATTTTTTGTACTGGGATTTAAGACGTCACAGTTAGGGCCGTTTCACAGTCAACGGAAGGGCACGCAGACGCGGATGCATCGAGACGCCATGATACGTGCTTGTGTCTTAAAATGTGTTGTCCATGTTTTTATATATATAAGCAACACGTGTAATACTATACGTTACCGGCAGGGCAATACGCAAACGATGTAGTTTAATTTAACATGTTATATTTACAGAAGAAGATGATGGTAATTCACCGGAGTCTCCGGCACAAAGCGGGCCACTGGAGCCAGCAGGTCGGACACAGACATTTGGACATATTCAAAACGCCTTCCCCGTCTAGAATTCACATAGGCTGAACAAGAGATTGGAATTCCCTGTCCTGATTCCGTCTCTGCTGCAGGTCAGAGGCCGGACATACCACCCTCTATTTTTGGCATGGTTTTTTTTTTTTTGCGCCGCTGATTCCAAATCAACATTGTTATGTATTACAACCTGTTATGTTGTAATACGTCTGTTTTGTCAAACAGGATGTTCACTAATAAAAAATGACACGGGCTCAGTGAGTTCCGGTCCAACATTACCGATGGCTGTGTATGTGATTATTGTCCCGTGAACTGGGCGAGTTACCGCGGTATTCCTACCCTTAAAATGTCCGGTCCAACAAACATCAGAATACGCTCTTCATCAGTAGCCATTTTGAATATCTGAATATCACCTGGTTTGGCATGTGGACTGTACTTGACTCAGAGATAACCCCTTATTGCGCGAGCGATATGTTGCATTTTACGCGTCGCCTGACGCGCTTGCGTTGGCTATGAAAGGAAATGCGTCGCTGGCGTAGTATAATAGTTTAGTGTTCATGCTAATGCCTCATGCTGAATATGTGAGCTGCCTGTCATCTATTGTGCAGGATCCTTAGTGTCTTTGAAAACTGGTAGAGAACACACAGAGCCCTTTGATGGCACCACATTAATCCAAACAGGTGCCTTTTGAGCTGGGACAGACCACAATAAAGGAGGTCTAATACACTATAAGATCTAAAAGGATGGATGGTCTTCAAAGAAGACTAAGCAGCTGCTGCACTCAGTACTGGTGGATGTAAGCCCATTCTGTTCAGGTCCAGAGCTTTGAGTGTGGCCTGAACATAAGTCCATGGGGATTTTTCTGAACAGTGGTTGGTGTGATAACCTGGTGACGTGTGATACCTCCAGCTGTTGTTTTTTTTGTTTTTTTTTTAGTGTTTTCAGCCGGAGCTACCCTGGGCCAAGTGTAACCAGCCCTGGAACACCGGTCACTGCATTGAGGACACCTACCGCAAGAACAAAACTCTTTGGGTGGCTGCCAACGCCTCCAACTTCACCTCCCCCGTCACCGAGTTCTGGGAGTGAGTTACATAAGAGCACACACAGAAGCTGACTTTCATAACCACACTAGACTTTCAAATAATCCATCATGTGAACAGTATGGTTAAGGTGAGGTTAAATGCTCTACAGCGTAAAGCTTTTGTCAACACTGAACCTGCATGAATAGAAAACCAGGCAGAGACACTAGGACTTTGAACTTTGCAGTCTTCAGTAAGGGCCATATTTAAGACAAAGGGGGGTTTGAAGCATTACCTAAATACCAGTATTTTCTCAGGTACTAACCTGCGACTTTAAAAAGGGACATTATGCTTAACAGCTTCTTTTTCACACGTATAAAAATGAATAATTTGATCGATACATGAGAGGCTGGGACTGAGCACAAAAAAAGAAAAAGAGAACCGGACAAATGTAACGGCCTGCATCCTGTGTGTTTCAGACATAATGTACTTGGTATCACCAGTGGAATCGAAGAGATCGGGCCCATTAAATGGGACCTGGCTCTGTGTTTGCTGCTCGTTTGGGTCATCTGCTTCTTCTGCATCTGGAAGGGAGTCAAGTCCACTGGCAAGGTACTGCAGACTCTCCTTTTCCGTAGGTTTTTTTTTTTTATTAGTTTTTTTGATCACTTTTATGTTGTATTCTCTGTGATGCAGAGGTTACACTGGTCTACAGTTTATTTTTTTTTAAGAAATGATCTGCTTCATAGATTAAATGTGCTAAATGTTACATATTGTAATCAGATTAATTGTAAAACAAATGACCAAGTGCTAATTTGCTGATGTTTTCCAGGTCTAAAGTGTTCCTCCACATATATATTGGTTTATGTCCATTTATCCAATAGATGTCTAAATGTTCCACTGATAGAACCTATACAGTGAATGTACTGTAATGTGCAGACAGTGTTTGGAAGTAGATCTGTAGCTCTGACACTAATATTCCTTTGGACTTAAACCCATTCTCTCATTAATCCTCCAATTTCACATTTTGACCCCAGACTGTATCTGTGAAACTACAACCAACCAGCATTTTGGACTGGGTTTGTCTTTATCTGTGACTCACATTTGGTAAAATTGCACTACTTTTATTCTGGAAGCGTTTGACTGGTAGACCAGCGTTATCAGAGATGTATCATCAGTGCTGGAAGCCATGACGAGGTGATACTCATGTGATTCACATTTTTTTCCTCTCAATCTCCTAGTTTGATCTAGAGAACAGTAGAGTTTTGTATTCAAACTGAGCTCACGGATAAAGCCTGTGTGAATTCAAGAGACACAGACAGACAATATTTGTACTGTTAATGGCCACTCCGCGTCTACAGTGTTCAATTACTGTCTTGTTTTTGTGGGGTCTGCTTTGCTGTACTGTATCATAGGTGATGTAGCTTTAGATTAATGTGTAAAGGGAACATTTCAGACCATGTTCAATAGCTGCAACAACAACAACAATACCAACAACATATTGCCTTGGGACCACAGCTCAATCAATCCCAGACAGCTCTTTTTATAGCCTCAACTCTCTTTATTGATTGGTCTGGCTTGATTTATGCTTTCTGGTTTCTCCAAGTAATAAACACAAGGCCAAATGTGGTCACTGCTTTCCAAATAACAGATACTGATGCACTGCAATTGAATTTAAAGGGCAGTCCGTGGTCATTTCCTGTCATATGCCAAAAATAACATTCCACGGTTCGCACATTTATCACTGCCAGCAACGGCTCATTGAATACGAGATACAAAGTCAAACAAAACTACATTGTAATAATATAAGTTATGACACAGACTGACTGTGTTGGAACCATGAACTTCTGCTGTATAAAATCCAAACTGGGGGTTCACGGGTCTTTGGTGTAACCTCTGACCTTGTTTTTTTGGATCTCTGTCTTAGGTGGTCTACATCACAGCCACGTTCCCATTTGTCATGCTCATTGTACTGTTGATTCGCGGTGTAACGCTGCCGGGTGCTGCCGAAGGCATCAAGTTCTACCTTTACCCTGACTTGGCTCGCCTGAAGGACCCAGAGGTAGGTACTGCCTCTGAAGAAAGCCTCACCCATCACCAGGGTCCTCCTAATGTTTTATACTGATCTAAAATAAGCCAACTGAACTTTCTGTAAAAGAAACGAGACCAGATGCCAAATGGTTTGATGAGACTGAATGCTGTCCTTGAACTGCCATGGTTGGGATGCACCCACTGGAGCTCGAAGTTTAGTGTGTCAACTAGACGGGATACAATTGAATCGCTGTTCTTTTATCAGTAAAGTTGTCAGGAGTTGAATCTGAGTATGTCATCCCTCCACAGTGGGTGTAATTCCACCAGAGACATCACAGTCTAAAAATGAGGAAAAGTACTGTATGTGAGTTGTCTATTAGCAGATCAAGACGAGCAAACTCAAATCACTCAGAGCTAATGATTTTCTGACTAAAGACAAAAGATTCCAATCTTTTGTTGTAACCACATCGGGGCCTGGAGGTCTTCAACAGGGGGACCATGGTCTGAATGGAGTTCTTCAGGAGAAGAGGTTCAGTTTCCTGTATAATTAACCATTTGGTGAAAACTGTTGGTTCCAGAATAATCAGATGAACTCTAACGTCTTAACCATACACTAAATTTAGCACAGACTGAAACCAGAATGTTCTGATGCAGCCTGATGTGATCTAAGATGAACTAAATTATCATTTGAGACACTAATGACAGTTTGAGGTGTTGCGACAGTCGAGGTCTATTTATAGCAGCTCTACAGTCTGTCATGTCGCTGAACCGTGGAGCAAACACACATGGGTTTTTTTGTATCTCTTTTCTTCTTTATATCTTCAAAGCCAAAGGTAAAAATAACCAAACAGCCAAGAAATCTAGTTTTCTGTTCAAGACATGAACATGTGATGATTGGCTCACAGTAATACACATGAAGCTGAAAGTCATTAGCAGCAGATTACCCATGATGATGTCATCAACACTTAAACCAGCCTTAATGGAATCTTTGGTCTTCAGTCCCGTGGACCTTTAGTAGAACCCGTGGTCAGTGTTGAAAGCAGAACACCATGGAGTCAGCCATGTTTCCACAGTAGTTCCAACTGGGCTTCCTCTTTTCTTTTTCTCTATTTTATAGTAGCAGTGACATTAACAGTCAGATTTAACTTTTTATTAACTAAGAAGCCCAGAATGGTTTTGCCACCATAGGTGAGGATAAGGGTGTATTCCATTGGCTGAAATCCACAGCTGCAGTTTTAATTTCATCTGTTCACTACAGAAATAATATGTCAAACACAAAACAAAGCCATTTAACTGTTGAACTAAACCATTTCAGAGGTAGACCCATCGGAGTCCAAGGATAATGCAGCTCTTGATTTCTTTATTCAACATTCATATCGTTACCTCATGGTATAATTCCTTTAGTCATCCACAAATGGACAAAAGTCTGTGGACACGTTGAATCCAGGTGTTTCTTTTCTAACAGGGGTCTGGGATACAAA
>JAPQRQ010000022.1:10619970-10634218 GCA_037367365.1 Apogon talboti | reverse complement strand
TAAACTATATGGACATAAATATTGGGACACATCATGTCTACAGCTGTAAGATGTCCTGTTGATGAGGATTGGACAAAAAAACATCAATATTAATAATCAATAGGATATTGATCCCAACATAAAACTATATTGACATTAGTCATTATTGTTTTGTATTCCAGACCCCTGTTAGAAAAGAAACACCTGGATTAAATATGTCCACAGACACAGACTCCATATAATGGATGTGTTAGGACATTATGATATGAGGATATCAATATTCTCTTGGACATCCTGGATGAAGACCTCAGGATCATTTAAGACATTTAAAATAACTGTTTTTCTGCATCTGAACTCAGCAGTGATGCACATTGGCAGAGGTTTTACTAGTGCAGTTCAACAATTCTGCCACGTTCAAAGACAGAGAGCCTCTTACCTTTACCACCTGGAGGTCATGATAGTGTGAATGCCTGAAAGAAAATCGCATAAAAGGCAGAATTTTGCTCAAATTTTGCCGCCTTAAGGCTGTGGTCTTAACTCTTGATCAGCTGATGAACAGCCTGTTTGAGTTCAAATAAATGTTCAATTGCTTGTCTACCCTTTTTTTTTTTTTTTCCTCTTGCTCCAGTTTCTTCTTGTATTTTGAAGCTTTTCTTACAGCCTGATTATGATCCACTATTGCAAAATGTCAAATTTCCTGGTCTTAAGATTTTGTTGAGGAGGGTATAATGTATTTTTTAATGGTTGTAGACTTTTGGATGTTTGCTTCAAATTTTCCTGCAGGTTCCCAGTGAAAGGTCAAATAAATAATGAGATGTAAATCTGTAAAGTCATGTCTGTCTAATCAGTTCCCTTACGTGTCTCCCACCCTTATATCCCAGAGCTGGTCTTTATGACCTCAACACCGTCTCTTGGCTGTTTGACTTCTTTCCTCAACCAGGTGGTAAATAGAAGCTGCCGTTCCAAACTCTTAATGCTGCCTTTCTGTTTCCTGTTGTTCATCTCTTCACAGCAGAAAGATGGATAAGAACGATTTGGTGCAGAAAGCCAAGCTGGCAGAGCAAGCCGAGCGCTACGACGACATGGCGGCTGCCATGAAGTCTGTGACGGAGCAGGGGTTGGAGCTTAGCAATGAGGAGCGCAACCTGCTGTCTGTTGCCTACAAGAACGTGGTATGGTGTCCAACTGACAACTATTTTCCCCTGAAATTTTATAAACTGGGCTTCGCATTGTTACCTTGAAAAATCAATAGACAGTCAGTAAATTCCTATTATTGTAGAGATTTCACGCAGAATATAATTGATAGACATGAAGATCATCTTTACAAGGTGATCATATAAGTAAAAATGAAGTTGCATATCATCCAATTTGCAATCTTCAAACTGAATGTGGTTAATCTGGTCTTCAGGGTGCATTGTAATGACCCAAATCACAGTAGCATTTGGCTGACGTGCCTGTACACACAAACACACATAGGTGTTTGGTGGTGGAAGCACATCCACCGCCAAACTGTCTTGTCTATTGAACCACAATTTATTTATTCAGATGTGAATGACTACAGAGACAGGAATGGAAAGAGAAATAAGATGTTGTGAGCCCTCTGCTGTTTCCTCTAGGATCTTTAGTCCGTTTTCATCTAAATGCTCAGCATAACTGATGCATTTTAGGACTTTACCAACCAGACCATAGCCTGTGTTTACATTGACTTTAGTAGTTAAGAAATGAGTAAAACAGGCAGGCAGTGCTAATAGACAACAGACAGGGGTTAACACTGATGGGTACCAACAGGAATGTGCATGATTTATTCAAGCAAGTTGGAAAGGAGATAGAGCAAGGCTAACCAAGTCAAAGGTTATTCACACATCAGACACCACTAAGTGACAATCATAACACATCCCATAACCCGAACACATTCAACATGGGTATTGTAGTTATACAATAGTAAGATGAAGTACTAACATGGAGTAATGTAAATGTTCCATTACATCTGTTAATGCCACTGCGTGCACTGACAGCATTCATGTGAACTCAATTGACTCACAAACAAACTCAGAACTTCACAAATCCAGCAGAGAAGAAATGGGTTGAATACAGGGGGCGGCTTCAACAAGAACATGGCTTTGACATGGGTTAAATGGTATGGGCCTCACTTTTACAGATGGGTTTGAAGGCCTAGTTCAACGCTCACAGAAGTGGATTGAGTGAGATGGAGCATATGTTGAATAAACATCATGACTTAAACCCTTTTTTTTTTTTACAACTGTCCCTTTTTCCACAAAGAGGGAGGAAAAAAAAAAACTAGAAAAGCACTCGGACAAGGCAGCTCAGTTCCCCACCATGCTGCTGTAATATATACCACCACCACCGCGATATTACCGCGTTAACGTGTTAATTTAATAACGCCGACAATTATTTTATCTCATGTTAATGCAGTTTTATTATAACTCTTATAATTACTATCTATTATTTTGAAAGTCTCACACTGTGAAAACACGTAGGCAAACCATGGGTCACAGGAGGAGTAGGATGTTGATCAGTATTGGTTTGCCAAACGATGTCATCACACATTTCAACCAATGACAGCATTTAGGGTGGGCTTAAGACTCCTGTCAGTCACTCACAACTGGAAATGAACTAACGGGGATGTAAACATGGAAAAAGGTACCGATCTTTTACATGGGCATTTTCATTTTAAACATCTTCCAGATGGTGGAGTTTATAAGGCCAAAGTTATTTGCAAACACTGCACTGTTGAATTTTCTTATCACCGGAGTACTTTGAGTGTGAAGTATCACTTAAAGGCAATATACGCCGTTGATGCCAGCAGAACACACACAGAAACAAACAGTGGGGAAGAGGGAAGCTCAGACAGACCTCGTTGGATGCAGTGTGTGGGAAAAGCAGAGATAAACAGAAGCAAGACAAGCTAACAAATGACATGGCAAAGTGGATAGCCACAAACTGCAGGCTGATTAGTATTGTGGAAGATGTCGGTCTGAGGAATATTCTAAGGACAGCGACAAATGATTGCGCATATGAGCCTCCCTCAAGACGCACCATCACGAGAAGAATGCAAGAACTGTATGAAAAGGAGGGCTACAAAAGTGAAGGCGTTACAATGTGCACCAACTGTTGCTCTCACTGGAGACTACTGGACTTCGCTATGTAACCATAATTATCTCCGAGTTACAGCGCATTATATTGATGAACAGTGGGAGCTCCATTCACATGCTTTGACTGTCATGAAAACAGAAAAGACATTTTGCTGAAACGTGTGCAGAACATTTCATTCATGTTGCACAGCAGTGGAACGTTTAGAGTGGTGGTCCAAACATACAGGCTCACACAGCAGACCGGCCTTCATGGCATAAAAGTATTTGGATACATCTGCAACATCTGGACCTTGTGAAAGGTTGTTTTTGCTTGCTGGTCATATTGTACAGAAAAAGAGAGCTTCTTTGTCATCTGAAAATGTAAATGACCTTGTATGTCTTAGCAATTGGCTTGGTGCAGAGGAGTAAGAAATGTAAAGCCAGAGGAATGGATAAATTAATTTCAATTTTAATTTAGTAAATTTCTACTCAAAACTGTAAAGTGTTTTTTTTTTATCTTTTTTTTTTTCACTGAAATTCTCCGAAGGAAGTTGTGTATTTTTTTGTGTTCAACCACTTCACCTCACTTTAACAGGGGCATTGACTGTTTATGCTGCTCCGATTATGAAACAAAAAAAGTTTTTGCTGGTACGTGTTCACAAAAAGTAAAGAGTTCTAAATGTTAACTTGCAGTTGCTCAGAAGGTTATGGTGGTGCCTCTGGACTCTGAGGGTAAACTGTTCTTCTGTAACAGCTTTTGGTTGAATATTTGATTACATTAATATTTAAGTTGAGATTTACTAGAATGTTTTAAACTGCTACTGTGTAAATACAATGCTGCTGTTGAAAAACACCTTTTTTTCTTTAAAGTATTTGAAAACTAAATATTATTGTACTTTTATTTGTAAGCAGTACTTTTGATAAAAGGCAATGCTGTTATTAAAAATACCTTATTTTAATTTAAAGTATTTGCAAACCAAATATTACTGAACTTTGAAGTTAATGTTGAAGTAACTTTAAAATAAAAATGTGAAATATGCTACTTTTGCATTAATTATTGAATGCTGCATATAACTACGATTAATCACAGAAATCCCCACAATTAATCATGATTAAGAATTTTCAATTGCTGCCCAGCACTAATATGTGTGTGTGTGTGTATATATATATATATATATATATATATACACACACACACACACACACACACACTCCTTGAAGTGGGTTGCCTAGCAACAGATAAAGCAATAGGGCCACGTTGACCTGTCAAATGCCATGTGCAGAAACAGACATGCCAGCTGAGAGGTTATTCAACTGAAAATGCCATAAAACAATCCTGGATAACCCCCAAAATCTACTCACTTGTTCGTTGTCCCATTTTGGGCATCTCCTGAAAATTTCATTAAAATCTGTCCATAACTGTTTGCGTTATGTTGCTAACTAACAAACAGACAGACAAACCCTGGTGATTACATAACCTCCTTGGCGGAGGTAATAATTGGGAACCAATTATCACTAACTTTGCAACCCCGGTGAGAAATGGCTCGGAATGGTGGGAATCAAGGCATAAATCAATACATTTTCCTAAATTCTAGGAGTCATGAGTTTTTGCCAGTATGGCTATGAAATGGGCATTAAAATGTGTTCAGAGTAGTCTTAAGTCTTAAATTTAACTTGTAGAAACCTGTAAGAACCCTGTTTTATGAACATCTACATGATCATTGAATTAAATAGAGGAAAAATACATGATGCTCACTGAAAAACCACAATACAGAGGATAATATGAGAATAAATGGAGATGAATCATTTAAGAAAGGGTCAATATAGAGAGAAATTCATTTGGGAACTGACATCAAAGTAGTATGGGGTCTTTATGGGTTAAAGGGGAACATTTAATTTCCTGTTCCTCACGTCATGAAGGGACACTTTAATTCAGTGAAATATTTACTGATGTGACACCTGTTGCAATACTGATGGTTGACTGATGTGACTTGGACAACACTGAAGGGTTTTGGAAATTTTCACTTGTCTTTATATCACTTTGATATGCCTCGTTTAGGTACTGAGTTTCACTTAAAGATAATGTTGACTGAATCAACTATTTGCTCTGTCCCTCAGTCCATTTCTGTATCATTTAGTCTGTTCCCCAGTCCATTTCTGCATCATTTAGTCTGTCCCCCAGTCCATTTCTGTATCATTTAGTCTGTCCCCCAGTCCATTTCTGTATCATTTAGTCTGTCCCTCAGTCCATTTCCATTCAGGCCATGATAAAAGGTGGACACATGTCCCCTACCTGCCTCTGAATGTGGTCTGACTTGGTGGATTTCAGTTGCTCTGCCACTCCATTTTGTGCCGCAGTAACTTCTCTTCATAAAGTTTTTATACAGCATTTCTGAAGCACAAGTTATGTAAGAGCAGCCTCATGTTTTCAGCTCTACCCCTAGGTCTGCTGGATTTGTATTTATTTTAAAGCTTATTAGGAGTTAGTACAAGTCAGTGTGTGGGAGTGTAACGTTAGAATACAGGGACTAGAATAATCCATCTGAAGGTCACATAATAGAGATGCCGACCTCTGCAGTATCACATGATCCAATGCTCAGGTTGAGCCTCTAACTCCAGTCTGTTTTTAAAATTTAATCTAAAATTTAATGCAATGAAAAAAAAAAAAAAAAGGACCAAGGGTCCTGTAGTCCAACGGCATATTTAAAGACAATAGTTGACATTCGTTTAACCTTTCAAGATCTTCAAGAGCTTAAAATGACCATAAAACCAAGTTTAAAATATGACCACTAAAAGTCAGGGTAGCCAAAATCTACGGTCTGGGTTTGACCTTTCAAGGTCAAAGGTCATGGCACCAAATGAAAGCCCATATGTGACTTCCTATGTATTGCCAATAGGAATTGTATCAATATCCAACTGTTTTCAAGTCAAAGCACTTTGTCCCATTATAAACCAATGGGATTTTAAACTTTTCAAAAATTCATGAAAAATTCAAAAATCAGTTATTTCCCAATTCCTTGAACAAACCTGATAGACCTTGCCCCAAAGATGTTCCATAACAAATATCAAGACATTATGACTGACAGTTTTGGAGAAGATCATTCTTGAAAAAATGTTTACAGATGACTGATGGATAACAACTAATACCAGTAGTCCATTGGCGCCTTCGGACTGTCGGACTAAAAACATGGAAAGCAACATCTAAATAACTTTTTATCTAATTGTTGGTCTCCAGTGGACATCTTCAACAACTTTTGCTTTCAAACTTTTTAAATGATATTATCTGTTCTGTTTTATGACTGTTTGTACACAACTATGATAATCATAATACTATAGTTAACTAAATAAAAAATTTTATTTATTTATTTTAACCCTGTCCTGTTTAGGTATTTGTCCTCCAGTATAAATGTACTTGGGGCCACGAGTTGCTTGACAGTTTTGATCTAAGAGGGTTTGGAACCTTAGATCAGCCCTTCTTTTATCACTGTACAGATGTTACCTGATGGAAGAACAGGGCAAGGTTATACAGAAACAAACACTGAAACAGAAACAAACAGCCAAAAACAGAACAGTAACAACAATGGAAGAACATCACTGAATTAGAAGAACAGAATAGTCTGATATGAAAACTAGAAAAGCACTCGGAGAGCGCAGACCTCTGCCAAGGCAGCTCAGTTCCTCACCATGCTGCTGTAACGCATAATACCCTTAAAGTGGGTTACCGAGCAACAGATAAACAATAGGGCCACATTGACATGGTGTCAAATATCATGTGCAGAAACAGACATACCAGCTGAGAGGTTATTCAACTGAAAATGCCATAAAAAAAATCATGGATCACCCCCAAAATCGACTCGCCTGTTCCTTGTTCCATTTCGGACATTTCCTGAAAATTTCGTTAAAATCCATCCATAACTTTTTGCGTTATGTTGCAAACAGACAGACAGACAAACCCTGGTGAATACATAACCTCCTTACCAGAGGTAACAGGCAAAAGCAGAACAGTAATAACAACAATAGAAGAACATCAGTGAATTAGAAGAACAGAATAGTCTGATATGAAAATAACCAATAGAAAACAACAAAAGAAAAATGGCAACAAGAACATTGGTGACTTTAAAGCCGAATTACTTGAAGGCAGAAAAACCCAAAGGTTACAACAGGTAAATTAGTAACTGCGAGCAGTTATGACGGGCCCTCGCGCACCCACACAACTCAGGGTGGGTCACGGTTGGAGGATTTGCAAACGCTGGAATTCACGGCTCTGGAGGTCTGACATGACTGAGAATGTCGCACCACTGATTTAGATGTGAATTCCATTGTCCACCACTAAAATGAGGTCATTTCCTGTTACCACTAGGTGGCGCTATGAGTTAGATTCAATATTGTTATGTCATTTCGTTCAGGGTGGGACTATTATCAAACATGGTAAGTTTGGTGTTGATTGGATGAAAGTTATAACGGTATCGTTTTTCATGGCGAGACATCAAAATTCGCCGCCCCGCCCTGACTGCATCAATGGTCATAAGCCCACCCTTTGAACATTTGGTAATCTACAACCTCTGAAGATTTAACTGACCAAGTTTGAAGTCCATTGAGTAAATGGACTGGATGGAATGAATGGAAAATTAAATCCCTAGAGAGGAGTTCGATCAAATAGAAGGTCAGCGAATCGCCAAAAATTCAAAATGGCGGACTTCCTGTTGGTCTGATGTCATTGGCCCAAAGACGTTTTGGTAGATCTCATTGAGATACATATGTATACCAAATTTCATTCCAATCGGAGCATGTTGCTGGAGGGTGTGGCGTTAGGGGCGGTCTTTAGGGGGCGCTACTGAGTGAGTTTTACTCTTCCATGTGCCACACCTATTCGGGGCAGGACTAATATCAACCACATCAAGTTTGGTGTTGATCGGATAAAAGATGACCGAGTTATAACAGTTTCGTTTTTCGTTGGCGAGGCATCAAAATTCGCCGCCCCACCCTGACCGCGTCAATGGTCACAACTCCACCCTTTGAACTTCTGGTAATCCACAACCTCTGAAGACTTAACTGACCAAGTTTGAAGTCCATTGAGTTAAATCCCTAGGAGGAGTTCGCTCAAATAGAAGGTCAGCGAATCGCCAAAAATTCAAAATGGCAGACTTCCTGTTGGTCTGACATTATCAGCCCAAGAGACTTTTTGGTAGATCTCATTGAGATACATATGTATACCAAATTTCGTTCCGATTGGAGCATGTTGCTGGAGGAGCTGGAGGGCGTTGTGTTTGGGGGCACTATAGAGCCATTTTTGGGGGGTTGTTTACGAAACCTCGAAAATATCAAATTTTTTGCCGCCACTCATGATTTTGCCAAAAAAATTGAGTTTTCGCGCATGTTCTGGCCCCCAAAAATGAGACGGAAGAGGATGAAAAACAAAATAATAATAATAATAATAAACACTGCAATTACAATAAGGCCTTCACAGCCATTGCATGGCCAGCGCTCGGGCCCTAAAAATAAATGTTTGTTGCAACAGAACTCCTAACCTCCCCCACCCCACTCTCTAAATCCCCCTGAAGACTAAGGGAAAACCCTTTAAGTGTTTTTTGTTGTCTGACCAACAACCCTTAACCTTAATGCATCAAAGATGACATTGTAGAATTTTCACAAAAACCGTAACTGATATATTTCCATTTTGTGTGTTTGCGTTCGTTGGCTGGATGTCGTCATACCGGTCTGTTCAGGGTTCGAATTATGTTTTTTCTCTAAGGGGGTCTCTATCTCCAAAAAAAAAAAAAAGTTGCACAAGTATTCTAAGTATAATTATACCAACAATGTGCTATCTCCTGTTGCGACAGCCGTAGACGCACAGGAGTCAGTGGAATCACATTTGTAAAGCAAAGCGTTTGGAGCATTTAGGGTCTACGACTGGACAGATAGGGTTAATAGTGAAAGAAAAACTGCATTAATCTTCCACGGTTTGTAACATCTACAGGTACTGAAGGGTACAGACAGTGAACACCAGCATTTCTCCTAATGTGGTACACTCTCCTTTAAACAAAAGGGATGAGTGTCTAACACCACAGACAGATGGTAGTCTGTAGACCTACAGTTCAGATAAGAGGACCGGATCAACTGGGTTCAAATGGTCCAGTGTGTTCATTCAAGCGCTGCACGCATCATATATGTCAGAAGGACTGTCAATCACGTCCTGCATCTGCCCTGGAGCACTTTTATGCATAGCACAACTTTTGCGTGCACACACACACAGAGCAGTGGTTGTTGTACACACATGACCTCGCCTACTGCTGTTCCTTACTATTCTACATTTTCATTTAACATGTTTGACGATAATACCTCACAGGGATGGAAAATGAGCTTTATCTATGATCCAAATAGAACTGGACATTTGAGGGACCCCCACAGAGTTTTGACTTTGTTGCTTTTATCTGAGTCATGTCCTCACTCTAAGGGAGCTGAGCTCCCACGTAATACAAACACTGTGTCTGTCTGTCAACGCCATCACTTCACCAAGTCATCCCATCTGCTTCATGTTTGGTGTTTAGGTGCACCTGGGGAAGCTCTGGGATGAGTTCTTTGGGTGTCCATTTCGACCTTTATTTTCAAGGTCATGTTGATGTGTCAAATTTGGACAACGATGTTGACTTACATTTTTTAATTTATTTGGGGCCAGTACAGGGTCAATGGGGCAGATGGGAGGGATTAAGCACAGATGAGAGGAGGGGCTAGTGATAGTGGTATTCAGCAGGAGGCAGGTGCAGGGCAGCCTTCTGTCTCCAGTAGAAAACATCAGAGCTTATCAATATTCCAATCTTTAATTGTCTGGCCCTGGGGCCCGTGTACTACGGCCTACAGTACCCATCAGTACCCCCACAAACTTATCACATATTCAAATTCCTGCTGCATTTGTCTGGTGTGGTTACAGACAGAAATAAGGGGATAAATGCTTTAAAGAAAAGTACATATTTTCATATTTTAATTTGAATTAAATTGTCCCAGTATTAACCATATTGACCACAGAGCTCTAAAGATAAAACACCAGATAAATGTCAGATGTTGATTATTTCAGCTGTTTATTCATTCATGCATATTCAATTTTTTTGGTTTTTGCCACTAGGTGGGGGCCCGTCGTTCATCCTGGCGTGTCATCTCTAGCATTGAGCAGAAGACGGAGGGGAACGAGAAGAAACAGCAAATGTCCTGCGATTACCGCTGCAAGATCGAGTGTGAACTCAAAGAGATCTGCCAAGATGTGCTGGTATGGAGGGAGGAGGGTGGTTGGGCATAGAGCAGAGGGGGATGTAAGAACGACTGAGATGAATATGAAAAGGAAGGGAAAACAAGTTTATTTATTTATTGTTTTGTTTAGAATTTAAAACCAAAAACGGCACAGAAAAACTAAGAAAGAAAAAAAATATTGGAAAAGGAGCGGAAAGTGGAACTTCTATACCTGCCCCCCACCCCATCTTTTTCTACTGGTCATAAAGTCCCATGATCCACAAAATAACTCCAAAAATATTACACATATCAAAAATAAACTGTCCAAGCCTCTATATATAATATACAATGTATATCATACGACATTATTCATAATCATATAGTCTAATACACATTATATACATATATTATATAATGATAATAATACATTGTACAATGTTATAACAACATAAAATGATTATGTATATATTGTACAATAATAAGGCACATAAATTATTTTAATCATATAATACATTTTAATAGTTTCATCTTATTCCCTTAACATATTGGTTTTCGATTATTTTTTTTGAATGTATTATTTGCTTTGGTTGTTTTAGTTTCGTTATTCAGGTTGTTCCATAAGTTGAACCTTCCATCACCTTCATCCTGAACCTTGGTCTACTCCTTTTTAGATTGAAGTTTTCCTTTTTTTCCGTGTTTCCTGGATGTTGTCCAGGGGTATTTCTATTTGCTTAGAACATGATTTGTAATATACTGTAATCTACCAGAGCCTGAAATTTTAATAGTTTTAATTGAAGAAATAATGGATATGTTGGATCTCTGGAACCTTTGTATTTATTACACGTATGGCTCTTTTTTGCAGAATGATAATTGGTTGCACAGGCGTTTTACAAGTATTTTCCCAAACCTCCACACAATATGTTAGATATGGTACAGTTAGGGGGTTATGTAAGATAGATAGAGCATTGTTATTTAATAAAACCTTTACTTTATTTAATATAGCATCCTAAGTGACAGTAAATATGTTTGGACAGGTTAACAAAAGGATAGAAAAGACTAAAGTAAAAGTATGCCTGGCGTTCGTTGAAGTACGGACTGCTGTCAGATCCGCTCACTGGAGCTGATCCTGTGGCTGAAAACGGAACAGTAGTCACATGGTTTAACACATGGAGAGGCCTTAAACAAAGCTTTTATTTTTCTCTCAGGCTTGAACGTACACTGCAGAACTTTTACTTCAGGGTTTTGAGAACTTGGTGCAGCTGCAAAGAAACAGTTCTTTTGTATCTGCACAGTTGGGAGGATTATGGGTAGCATTTTATGTAACAATTTTTGATATTAGTCATTGTCTGCAGTGTTTCCTGTTGTTGATAGGGACTGTGGTGGTTGGTCCACGTAGTCTTATACTAAACTGAATGTATCACCATGCTGCTAACAGTGTCAGTTAATTTTTGGACAAAATTGGAATGGGCAGGTGTACAACCATGGGAAGGAAACCGCGTGTGTGCGTACCTGTATATAAAACACACAACTGAGCCTGAGACTGGTCTGTTCCTCCTTTGAGTCTCAAACCAAATGGTTATTTTCTAATGGGGTGAAAAATGAATTCAGGACTGAAGCATATCATGGAAACAGCACACTTGGCAAGAAGTGAATGTTAGTTACCATGGTAACAGGGGTGCTCTGCAACTGTCTGTTACTATGTTTGTGTGAAATTCTGAAGACCTCAATAGAGAAATGTAATAATTTTACATTTTTGGTTAATATTGAACTAACAGGCCTTCAGTGTGCACTGGTCTCATCTAGTAGTAGTAGTAGTAGAAAGAAAATATTAAAATAAGAGTCTTAAATGGTGGAAGATGATGTTTAGGCCAAACACCCAGCGTCATGTGTTCATCAAAAGCATTGGTAGCAATTTGTAGTTGATGCCACAGAAGTCAATCCGTCCAGTTGAACACTTTGGCCTGAACAGGTCAGGACAAAGCTTAAAGATGTACCCAGACTGTTGAGCAGATTTATGATAATATCTCCAAGGTCAGATGGGCGTGTTTGCACTAATGTGGTTGTGTAGGAATGAAGGGAGGACACGGCAGAGGGAGACGTCCTGTTCTTAAAGCCACAGAAAGCACCACAGGATGTCGGTGACCCAGAAGAGTGTTGAGAACAGCAGCAGAAATGGGTTAGAGCGGAGCTGAATCCATTGTGGATGGATCTACAGCTGTCCCTGTTGAATGAGACAATTACAATGTCTCTTATACACAATATTAATTTATAAATATGGATGTAGAGGAAATGATGCAGCCTCCTTTGTCACCTTTTATAGAGTTGATTTCCAGAGATTCGGTGAAAATACCAATTTAATAATTAAAAATAGGAGTTGAGTTAGTGTTAAATTGACTTAAATCAACACTTTATTTCAAATAACCTATAACAGACACTTCAAGTCTGAAAATACGGACACAGAATGTTGGATTTATCTTTGTTCTCAAACTTCAACTTGAATAGAATAGCCTTTATTGTAGAGGTGTAACAGTGCACTCGTTTGAGCTGTCAATGATTCAATTAATTAATTTATATATATTTATTTGCACATTAAAAGACCCAGACAATAGTATAAAAAGTTCAGCTGTAGAGTGACACTTAATTGTTCAGAATATGTTGCATTTTTACTTCAAAGTTTTTGTTTTTTTTTGTTTGTTTTTTTATGAAATTGGTCTCCTGCACTGTACTGAAAACATATTGAACCGGAATTTTTCTGTACTGTTACACCCCTACTTTATTGTCATTGTGTCTACAATGACATTGGGACTATTAAATATTATGTTTATTTGCTCAACACAGGTCAGGATTTTGGAACTAACTTAAAGGTTTTGTGAAGGGCCTCTTTTATTTTTATTTGGCTAAAAACAAAGCGTGTGTGTGTGTGTGTGTGTATATATGTATGTGTGTGTGTGTGTGTGTATATATATATATATATATATATATATATATATAGACACACTGTTTAGAACGTAGCCAACAAGTGTTGTAAGTTGCCCCCTTAACATTCCTGATTGCCACCACCGGTTCGGCGTCATCTCTTATTATTATTATTATTATTATTATTATTATTATTTGTGCATACTGTATGTGTTATATTTTCTGTCCAGAGATGAAAATGTAAAAGACAGTTCATGTAAACAAACCTGTTTGTACTCTTTTATTCCCTCACCCAATCCCAATTCCCGTCTGTGTGTGTGTGTGTGTGTGTGTGTATATGTATATATATATATATATATAAAAGATGAGTATTTTCAATCCAATTTAGGGAATAATAAACAACCCCATTTTCAAAAAGCTGATTTCCAAATGGAATCTTTCTATTCAAGCTGTAATGATATGGGTTTCTCTCTAGGGTGATAGAGGAACACTCGATAGTTAATTTAAATATGCTGATATTTCAGTTCAGGCCAATTATGTTTTTTCCCCGCATTTCATTTTTTACTCAGTAACGGGGGGATTTTCCAGTGTAATAAAGTAAAATACTTGGGTCAAAATGTTCTTGAGTAAAAGTTAAATTACCAATTTCAAAAACTACTTAGAAAAATTACAAGTTACTCACAAAAACCACTCAATTACAGTAACATGAGTAAACGTAATTCGTTACTTTCCACCTCTGGTTCCTGCAGCAGGTTTCAGCACAGTCCCCCTCTGCCCCCCCACCATCCCTTGTCTGAACCCACCCCACTACATGGGCACGTGGGGTAATACCACTTTACCACAGGACATTGGTAATATTAATGGGCAATTCACACAGGATAAGAAATAATAGTTAAACTACCACAAGGGAAGGGGTAAATTCATTCACGCACTGTCGTCCCCTCCTGTCGTCATGCACGTATGACATTACTTCCTGTTATCACTGCCAAGATAGGCTGGGCGTGGAGAGGTCGCCGTACAGACAAACCTACTAGGACTTT
>JAPQRQ010000022.1:10305444-10316900 GCA_037367365.1 Apogon talboti | reverse complement strand
CCTCCCACGGGACTGTGAGCTCTATGATGTAAATGGACTTCAGTGAAGGAGACCAGAGTACCAAGTCTGGCCTAAGGGTGGTGGCTGCAATTTCCGGTGTAAAGATTAGTTGCTGGCCAATATCAACTAGCATCTTCCATTCCCGGGCCATGGCTAGCCACCCTGCTTCTGGTTTGGTAGGATGGTTGAGCTTTTCCTGTCCCTTTTCCCTTGGATGAATGTTGGTGCTGTGATAGAATTGGTTGCTCTTAGGGGCAAGGAGTTAACGGCATTCCTCTTGCTGTCAAGAACTGCTGCCATACTCTTGAGGACCTGGTTGTGCCTCCAGGTGTAGCGCCCATGTGTCAGGCTGGTCTTACAACCGCTCAAGATGTGTTTCAGAGTCGCTGGAGTTGGGCAGAGGGCACAGGTTGGGTCCTCGCCATACCACTGATGGAGGTTTTGTGGAGAAGGGAGCATATCATAGGTAGCTCTGATGATGAAGCTAATGTTGCTTGCCTCCATTTCCCAGAACTCCCTCCAACCGAGCTTTCTCTTCTCCAGGCCTTCCCACTTCATCCACTGACCCTGTCATCCACTGACAGCTTTCGCACTTCTTTCAGCCTCCTCCTGATGGCACACCTCCTCGACCACCATTTTCCTCTTCTCTAATGTTGAGGCCTTACGCCAAGTTCACTTACCTGGTGCAAGGCCAAAGCCTCCTCTACCCAGCTGGACGTGCCCCACAATGTCATTATGCCGCAGGGCTGATGTAGCACGCTGCACTGCATTGGATGGTGTCCATTTCCATCCAGTTAACAAGGGTGGTGTAGCATTGCTGATCGTCTGGTCTCTGGAGTTCTTCAAAGTCAGCTGGAGTCTTTCTTCAGAGCACTTGTACTCTGGTGAGGCTCGTGATCTGTAATTCAAGGACCCCCTTTGCCATAGAGGCCGATGTTGGTCAGACAGCGTGAGACTCCTAGCCATTTTCTCCACAGTTGTTAATGGGACCTTGTAGATAGTGAGTGGCCACATTACGTGGGGGAGTAATCCAAACTGCAGGCACCAGAGCTTAAGCTTCTCTGGCAGTAGGGACTTGTTGATGTTTTCCAGCTGTTGATGATATCCTGCCTTAGTTGCTGCACTTGATCTTTATCCCTGAGGCTTGCGTTATACCATGTGCCTAGGCTTTTAACAGGTTGCTCAGCAATTGTTGGTATTGGGTAGTCACCAATGCAGAATCTCACATTTTTAAGCTCTCCCTTAACTATTGAGATGCTTCGTGACTTACTCGGTTTAATCTTCATCCAGGCCCATCTGAGGTTCTCCTGCAGTTTTCCAAGCAGCCACCTGGTGCATGCTGCAGTAGTGGTCAGAATGGTCATGTCATCCATGTATGCTCGGATAGGTGGAAGGCGGATCCCGTTCTTAATTCAGTCACCCCCAACCACCCATCTTGAGGCCCTGATGATGACCTCCATGGCCAATATGAAGACCAGGCGCGAGATTGTACAGCCTGCCATGATGCCTACTTCTACGCGCTGCCATGAAGTTGTGAAATTGGCTGTTGTGAAGCACAGTTGTAGGTCTTCAAAGTAGGCTTTTACCAGCCTAGTGATGATCATGGAACATGGAAAAAGTTGAAGGATTTCCAGAGGAGGTTATGGGGTACTGAGTCAAAAGCATTGGCCAGGTCAAGGAAGATGACATGGAGGTCTCTTTTGTCTTTCTTCGCTGCTTGGATTTGGTGCCAGATCATAGTGGTATGCTCCAGGCAACCAGAGAACCCAGGAATGCCAGCCTTCTGTACGGATGGATCGACGTACTTGTTCTTCTCCATGTAGATGGACAGCCTCTGTGCTATTACTATTACCGCTATCACCAGGTAAGTGTGGATCCAAACTCAGGACACAGGAAAACCAAACTAGTCTTTACGGGTCTTTATTAATGAACACAACAGGGGTGGTTACTGGTAGCGTAGGATTGCAGCAGAGGGTATTGGGGAAGGTACGCAGACTGAAGTCTGGTAGAAGGGGGCGTGAGCTGGAGTGGGGAGCGAGGAATGGTGGAATTACCAGGTAGAGACAGGTGAACAGGCTGAGGTCCTGAGGATGGGGGTGGGGGTACAGGCAGGGATCCGAATCGACAGGCAGGTAACGAGGTCAGGAACAGGCAAACACAGCAACGAGAAGGCACAGGCAGGGATCCGAATCGGCAGGCAGGTAACGAGGTCAGGAACAGGCAAACACGATAACAAGAAGTCAAACAGGAGATGAATGCTGGAGAGTCTCACACAAAGGCTGATGACAATCTGGTGACGAGTCTGGGTTTGACCGGTGCTTAAATACTGGTAGGTTGATGAGCTTCAGCTGTGCGAACAGGTGTGGTGAGTTGCACTAATGAAGGGGTGTGACTGATAGAGACACAAGGAACAGGGACTGTGGCAATTACGCTGAAAAAGATTTTCCCCTCAAGGTTGAGAAGGCAAATTGGCCAGAATTGACTGATATCCGTCGCATCCTTCTCCTTGGGAATAAGCACCCCTCCAGCCCTTCGCCATGCCTTAGGTATTGTTCCCTTCTGCCACACTATCCTCATGAGCCTCCAAAGATAGCGTAGCACATCTGGTGCATTCTTGTAGAGCTTATACGGTACTCCATTCAGCCCAGGGGCTGATGCTGATCTTGTGTGGTCTACTGTACACTCTACTTCCTTCCATTTTGGAGGGCCAGTCTCCAGGTTGAATTCAGGAGGTTAAATAGGTAGGATGCCATGTGGGATACTTACCTGTTTGTGCTTTTTCATGTCCTAGTGGACCTTTTCCAGATGCTCTTTCAAGTTCCTGCTTTGAAGTTTTTAGGATTCAGCTTTTTTCCTGAGTGAGGAGGTCTTTGATGAACTTGAAGGGGTTTTTATAGAACTGTGTTCTTGTATGTTCCTTCCTCTTCTGAAGTTTCCTTAAGTTCTCTGCTCTTCTTAAGTTTGCCAATCAACATTTGATGTTCCCCTGGAGTAGCATGAGTCCTTCCTTCTCTGCATCAGAGAACTTCTTCCACTGCTTTCTCAGCTGCCTTCTTTCTCTGACCAGTCTTTCGATCTCTTGGATTTGGTTGATGCTGGTATTGCTTTTTCGGTTCTCCTTATGTCCACTCCAAAGCACTCTTCTCCATAATGGTAGATGATTTCGCCCATCCTTTCCAGCTTTTTCTCTGCTATGCCCACTTGTTGCTCCAGGATTTTGTAAGGTCATTGCTAACTATTTCCCACTCTCTCTTTTCAACAGCTTTAGGCCACTTCACACTCGGTCTGCGCCCTTTGATCTTTTCCTCCTTAGGAGGTCTCTGTGGTTGGGTAGGTTCCTCCACTGGCATTTCTGTGCTTGTTTTAACCTCTTCAGTGACAGGGGTGCTGATGCTCTGCGAACTGTGGTTTTTGCCCCGTCGCCGTGCTTCAACTGACTGATTTGACTGGCTACTTTGTAAGACGTACTGGTCAATACGAGGCCCTTGTCTCTGCTCTCTCAAGCACCCTTTATTCCCTTGGTGAATCTTCAACCCCTTCACTAATGTTATTTTTGACCAGCCACAGGTACACACCTGAAGTGAGTGTCTTGCTGTTGCTGTTGTGGTTGTCTTGTGTTGTGTTCTTGCTTGTAGTCTGTTCGTTCCTGGGTCTGTAGGCGTGTTGACAGTTGTTGAGCCATCTTGCACCCATGCTCTCGCAGGCTCTAGGGATATGTTCCTTTGTAGATGTTCTGTAGCATTAGGTGGGTGTTTCCAACAAACTGTAGCAGCGTTGGAGACTGGCACCATGGGCAGCTAGCCGATGACAGCCCCAGTGAGCTCTATTCCCCTGAGTCAGCTGTCTCTCCAAGCTGTCACACAGACTTTCCTAAGTTGTCAGCTGTCCTTTCACAGCGGTCACTGGACAAGTCCAGATACTCAGAATCATAAAACATGGGACATGATGTCAAATTGTCTTTTGTACCAACAGATAGTACACATATGAGGTCTTCCTTAATGTTGAGAGGGATGGGAGCTGTACCTCAGACATGGAAAGGATGTAAATTTCTGGACACATCATCAGTAGTGTGCCTTTGGGCCATAGGGTGTTTCGGCCTTTCAACACTAGACACTCTCATCAAAGGTGGCCAGCTACAGGGTGATCAAGCCTAAGCTTGTGTCCCATGTCCAATTATGAGAAGTGCCTTATTTGTTCAGCCCCACAGACTATGCAAGGCAGGGGCGCCCTCCCTGAGTCAAGCCTCATGCTGACTGCATACCTCACAATATCCCTGGGGAACCCATGAACACGACAGACGTTACTTAACAGGACCACCTGCTGTTTCCCTTGCAGAGGGGAGTTTCGGCAGGGGGGTGAAACTTGCCATTTTAGAAAAACAATCTACCACTGTCAGAACTACTATCTTACCATCCGAGGAGGGCAACCCAGTGACAAAATCCATGGAAATGTGGCTCCATGGATGTGTGGGCATTGGCAGAGGATGCAGCGAGCTGGTGGGACGCTGATGGGACAGCTTGACCTCCGCACAAACAGGACAGGAAGAAACATACTCCCTCACTTTGATCTCCATGCCACTTCGAACCTCTGCCAAATAAGGTTTTTTTTTGGTCCCAGGGTGACAGCCCAGCCGGCAGGTGTGGCCCCAGTGGATGAGCTTGGATCTCAAGGCGGGAGGAACATGCAGGAGACTCTTGGAACAGGCAGGGAGTGCGGCCTGACCCTCATTGGCCTTCTGCACCAGCTCCTCGATCTCCCGCTTGACTCTGCCAATGACTGAGGCAGGCTGTTCTGAGGGTCCTACTGTGGAGAAGAAGGAGAGTCCAGGTGGGACAGAACATCTGGTTTGCCATTCTAAGACCCCGGTCTATATGAAAGATTAAAATTAGACTTGGTAAAGAACAGTGCCCATCTAGCCTGATGGACATTTAGGTGCTTGGCCACACTGATGTACTCTAGGTTGCAATGGTCTGTCCACACCTGGAAAAGATGCTTGGCCCCCTCCAACCAATGCCTCCACTCCTCTAGGGCCTCTTTGACTGCCAACAGTTACCGACAATAGTTGCACTCCATGTCTATCCCCCGTACAGCAAACACTAAAAAGTCTAATACTGTAAGGCCTATAGGAGTGAGACCAAATAATTTAATAAAAATAGTTCAGTGTAGCAGTCAAAATAAAAGAACACCTAATTAACATATATAATGAGGATTCCTAAACATCAGGTCAATTTAATCTATATCTCTGTTTGTAAATGACATGTCATCTGCATAACAATGGAATGGAATACCATGCTTCCTAAGTATGGAACTAAGTGGAAGCAAGTAGAGAGAAAACAGCAAAGGGCCTAAGACTGAGCCCTGTGGGACCCCACATGAGAGATGAGCAGAGGACGACACCAAGTCACTAAGGCTGACACAGAGGGTTCGGTCACCCAAGTATGACCTGAACCACTCCAGTGCTTTTTTAATCAACGGTTACACTACTGCATGTTTGAAATTTTCAAGGACCACCCCTGAGGACAGACTGCTGTTTATAAGTGTCAGGACAGAAGGCCCTATAGTGGGGAGAACCTCTTTATATAGTTGGGGAGAGACCACATCATTGGGAGAACCTGAAGGCTTCAACTGACCCACAGTTTCCTGTAAGAAGGACAGACTCAGGCTCTAACCTGTCAAAGACAGCAGGGCAGGGCACAGAGACTGAGGTGTCATACGCAGGATGTGAGATTGAAGCTCTAGTGGAGGCAACCTTATCGATAAAAAAGTGAAGAAAATTTTCACACAGAGCAGGGGAGGACTCGATACAGTCCGTTTGTGGGGCATTAAGAACAGAGTCTATGGTCTTAAACAGAACACGAGGCTTATGACAATTAGACAAAATAATATCTGAGAAAAATTTCCTTTTGGCATCTTTCACAGACATCCGATAATGATGCCAGCAGTCCCTTAAAATTTGAAATGACACCTGCAGTTTGTCCCTTTTCCACTTCTGTTCAGCTCTACGGCGCTCGCATCTGACAGCACAAGTTGTGTCAGTCAGCCAGGGCTCGGATTTGGTCCTAGACCGCCTGGGTTTTAACGGAGCCACGGTGTCTAAAACAGATTTGCAGGTGGAATTAAACCATGAGCTGAGCAGCTCCGTCTCGTTGACCATAGACTCAGTGGCACAGTTGAGAGTGTGTTTGAAAATGGCCAAAAACTGAACAGCAGTGGAAGGGTTAATGATGCGACAGCAGTGGGCAGCAGCTCGAGGTTTATATATTATGTATTATGGACAAGAGCAACCTCAAATAATACAGGCACATGATCCGAAAATGCTGCGTCACAAACTTCTAAGTTAAAAAGAGGCAAACCAAAAGATAAAACCAGATCAAGTGTGTGTTCGCGTTCTTGTGTGGGACCAGACACAGCCTGTACAAGATTAAAACGAGTCAATGAGGCTTAAAAAGTCCTTTGCCATTGGCTTATCAGGGCAACACACGAACATTAAAATCTCCAACAATAAGGACACGATCATATCTAGGCATGATTTCATCCAGAAAATCAGAGAAATCATTTAAGAAGTCCTTATTGTATTTGGGAGGCCGATAGACCGCTGCACACAACACAGTGTGAGAGCAACACAGTTCAAACAGGCTCAGTTCAAAGCTGTTGAACGAGGATGCTAATGATAGCTGCTTACATTTATAGTGATTCTTAAAAACAGTGGCTATTCCTCCACCTCGGCCTGATGTCCGCGGGGAGTTAAAATAGCAGCAATTCTGAGGTAAAAGTTCAGTGAAAGCACTGGACTCACCAATGCTCAGCCAGGTCTCAGTCACACAGAGAAAGTCCAATCCTCAGGACGTCAAAGAAATCCTTAAGGACAAAAGTTTTATTAACTAGCGATCTAGCGTTTACCAGGCCAATCCTGGCAGGAATCAACGGCTCCATGGTGTCAGCAGTTTGGGGAGCCTGACTCAGAGGCCGCAGGTTACTCAAATTTACCCGGCACCGGTGGGGACGGGGATAAACAGGGGCCGTGGGGCTGGAACATCTCATCCAGGCTGACAACAGGTACCAGCCAGGTGTCGACAGGGTCCAGCAGGCACCGAGAAATAAAATTGTGAGGCAGGTGGGGTCCAGGAAGCCGTCAAAAAGTGTGACATGGATGCCTTCAGCCTCACCAGCTGATCGCTGAGTTTACCTCGGTGGCAAAAACGCTTATGCCGGAGAGGTGGAACTGGGGCGCAGCAAAGGTGAGCTGGGATCCCCGATTGGAATGGGGGTAAAGTTTTATGTCAAGCATAGTCCAATTTCACCAGATTTTCGGTTGAAAGTCGAAGATCCAATAATGTTTGGCGATCGTACACCCGTAGTACCACACCCACAGTATTGGCAGTGACAGACACACACACCGGCACCATCTTGGTTGAGAATAAATAAATAAATAAATACATAAATACATATGTGACGCCCACCATTGTGTTGTCACTCTTGTGATAACTTATATTCTAATTATACATATAATATTTTGATAAGTGTGTCTGTAAACATCATTTTCCGGGTAAAAAACCTTATCAGATTACAGAGACTACATTCCTGTTAAAATCCAGAAGGAGGCAGTAGAGCGCTTTGCTTTGCTTTTAAGATGGTGTTTGCGGCAGTTGCTTTACGGCTTTTACGCCGTCACTGTCACTGCTGAGCGAGATTGGTGAATTTTCAAATCATAGGATGGTGGGGGAAGGAAGCGCTCTTCTTACCTCTGATTGGTTAGAAAGGCTTTTCTTCAATTGGCTACGTGATCTGGGCGTTTACTCATGTGCAGGGCAGGCTGTTACGTTTCAGTCTCAATGGGCCAGCCCTGGCATATGTCACTGTCCTGCGTGGGTAAAGTACAGTAAGAATATTCACTTTACTGTCCACAAATTTGTTTTTGGCTTCACATGTAGGTTATAAAAATCACAAGTATACGGAATAAATACACAATATTTTAGTACTGTGAAAACAACCAAGCAAGACTTATAGTTTTATAAGTCTTAGTCGTAAGTTTTATAGTTTTAGTCAAGTGTAGTAAAGTTATTATTATTATTATTATTATTACACAGTAAGTTTCCATGAGCGTCGGTAATTTGATCACTTCAATATATAATTAAAATCAAAACCTCATATATATGAGTTTTTTATATTTATGTACATATGTATGAGTTATTAATATAGGATTTCATTTTCACAATAATGAAAAATGTTTAAAATGAACATCATAGTGGTATGAAATGTAGTATTACGTTTGTGCATAAAAACATGTCAAATTGCTATTTTTGATCATGGAGGGTTTGGTATTCCATAATTAAACAAGAACCACTCATAGAATGTTTTTATGAACCTCTGCTTAGTGATGAGTGATGCATCTACTGGGGCCTGACAGCTTGAGTGGCACCTGATTGCCCGCCCTGCACAAGTAAACACCCAGATCACGTAGCCAATCAGAGAGGAGCCTTTCTAGCCAATCAGAGGCAAGAAGGGCGGTTCCTTCCCCCACCATCCTACAGTTCGAAAATTCGCGTGAGGCTGAGACAACAGAAGTAAAGTTGCCCTGTCTGTTTATGTCTCTGTTCTACAGGTATGTAAAGTACAAGTCCCTAATGACTTAACTGTATAAATCTATTGATTACTGTGGGAGTGACGGGAAGTACGAATTTTGAAGAATGTTTGGAATACATGTGTTAACTGAAAATTTGGATCAAGTGTGCCGCGACTAAAACAAAATGGTGCCGCGATAAACTTTTCCCCATTTAATGTAATTTTAGTGTTTTATTTTTGGTTCCAGTCATTTGGTTAAACAGATAATCATAAATAGATATATTTAATGTTTGTCAATGGTGATGAAAATGGTTAAAACTGTGTAAATATGTTAAAAGAGATATGGTACTAGTTTTTAAAATGATTACAGTATTGGATTTCCTTATCACTGTAGAATTGATAGGAACAGGAGTCCTCCAATTTATTTGTTTAACTGTGTGGATAAGAGTGTGCTGTGTATGAGAGGTTCTTCATACTCAGACATTATAGAACCACTGAAACATAAAATGATATATTACAATTATAAAGAAATGTGTGTTTACATTAGTTTGGACTGCTGGTAAAGGAAATACTGTAAGTCAATTTAAGGTAAGAGATAAAAAGCACTCACAAAGAGTTAAAGTTCATTTATCTACAAGGTGTTAAAAAATACATTGTTTAAAAGAATATAAAAAATAGATAAAAGTTTAAGCCTTAAGCTCATGCACTTTACAGACAGTTTTTTGTAATAGCAGCATGCTATAATTTCAGAAGTTATAAAAGAAAGTGAAATACAACAATGGAAGTTGTTTTGTTTGAGGTCACATGATCATATTTTATTCTAATGAGTACAGCTGTTATTTATGTCAATAAGGATGACTGTGATTATTTTTTTTATTGATTGTTTACATTAATACAGTGCAGAAATGGACTATGGGACAAAGAATGGACCAAGAGACAATGTTTTAATTTAGTTTATTGTGAATTGTAAATAAATTCTGCTGAGCGAGGCTGGGATGACAGAAGTAAAGTTGCCCTGTCTGTTAATTTCTCTGTTCAACAGAATCATTTTAATCTGTCCACTTGGTACCAGCCCTGGTACCTGTAACACAAACATACACAAACTGAGGAATATGAGGAATTGGAATAGTACTAGATATGAAGAATTGGCATCAGTATCAGTATCTGAAAAGTTTGGTACATCTGTAGTTATTTTGTACAGCATTTTGATAGGTTTTCACAAAAATCTGTAGATAACCAGACTCCAAATTTGTAGGGGTTTGGTCAAATAAAATGGGTATTAATTGCCAAACATGAGAATAAAAAAATAAAAATGGTGAACTATCTGTTGGCTTTGTTGCTGTGATGTTGTAGAGCTGTCTAAATAGAATACACTCAGGGGTGGAAAGAGTCTGAAATATTCTGCTTAAGTAAAAGTACCTTTACTTTTATTAAATTATACTTAAGTGCAAGTAAAGATACCCACCTAAAAATATATTTAAGTACAAGTGAAAAGTTCATTTAAAATGTATTTTAAGTAAAAGTTACATAGTTACTTTTCTGAACTTAATGAAGGTCATTCCTATATAGCGTAAAAAATGAAAAGGGGGCAAAAATCCAAGCCAGCACTAGTTGTTTTTAATTAAATAAAAATGTTTATGTAAGTATAATAACAAAATAAAACATATAAACATAATTCTTAGAACCTTTCAGAGGGACTTAGGACCGAGGCTATAAAGTGACTTCCTCAATAATCATTTCTCAAACCACCATACTGCCCCTTGAGTCAGATGACTCAGCTGTTGAGGGTGTATAAGAGAGGGAGAGGAGGGCGAGTCCAGGAAACTGATAGACAACTTTGTGGAGTGGACTGACCAGAACCCCCTGAGGCTGAGCGTCAACAACACCAGAATGATGATGGTTGACTTCCAGAAGAAGAGGATGCCTTCACAGCCCCTCAGGGATCAGGGGAGAGACTGTGGAGGAGGTGGAGGACTACAAATACCTGGGGATGGCGATCAGCAACAGACTGGACCGGACCGGAGAAGGGGATGAGCTGACTCTAGTTTTTGAAAAAGCTTAGATCCTTCAGCATATGCACCAAGATGTTGGAGATATTCTACCAGTCTGTTGTGGCCAGCGCTATCTTCTTTGTGGCTGTTTGTTGGGGCAGCAGCGTCAGAGCCAGTGACACCAACAGACTGGATAAGATCATCAAGAAGGCTGGCTCTCTAATACGTCTGAGGCTGGACAATTTTGAGACCATGGTGGAGAGGAGGACGGTCAAGAAAATGATCTCCATCACTGACAATGTCGAGCACCCTCTCCACCACACACTGGGCAGGCAGTGGAGCACCTTCTTAAAAAGAGTGCTGCACAGTGGCGTGTTGGAACCATTACTTATGGGTTAGCCGTTTTTCAAGTTATAATATGCACGCACTGTGCACACATGGTCGTAAATCGGGGGGGCAAGGGGACATGTCCCCCTGCACTTTCTTTCAAAAGGCCGTTTTGGTCCCCTGCAGTTTTTACCATCCAAAAACAATGTTAGGCTGTAGTAAACAGAGACTGCACTAGGACCAAGCGGAAAACGGCTGCTCAAGCGGAAGCCTGTTTCCCTTAGTTTAGACCGCCCACAAGCTCCTTGATTGGCTATGCCGTTTCTTGTGTGATTGGCTGTCCCCGCTGTCACTCCACCAGGTTGGAAACAACGCCTGGACTTAAACATTAGTTTGCTAGTTGGCCTCCGTGTTAATCTGCCACTGTAAATTGTTGGTAACATGTTCGGCATTTGCTGGTCAAGGCAGACGACCATCCACCAGGAGCTGGGGTCTGCTTGAGGTTTCTGCCTGTTAAAAGGAAGTTTTTCCTCTCCACTGTTTGCTCCTGGAGGATTCTGTTGGGTTTCTGTAAAT
>JAPQRQ010000022.1:10261003-10277072 GCA_037367365.1 Apogon talboti | reverse complement strand
CACAGTGACAAAACACAGAGGGACAAAAGTATTATACAATATTTTATTGCTTCCAAAAACTGTTTTCCAGTCAGCTGTTCTTTTCATTCACTGGGTCAGATTTAGGCTCCATGAATACCATGTTTGGGCAGATACAGCCATTAGCTCTAAATTAACAAAAAAAAATTAAAACTGAATGTGGAATACATCCCTCCCAAGTGAACAAACATGCAAACAGTAACCAACATTTGGGGTCAACCCTCATCAGTCTTCAACAGAACAAACTCTACGGCAAAATGGATACTGATTTCCGCTTCAACTTTTTTTTTTTCAACATCAAACCTCTGTTCCTCACAAAATCTCTAATGTTTTGAATTGTTCTTTTTCTTAGAACAGGATCCTCTGCAACTTTACACTGCTCACATTCTGCCTTTGTTGCGAGACTTCCTCTGGAAATGTGGCTTTTGAAATGTTTCTTAACAGCACTGATTTCTTTTGCGCTCCATGGCCTTTTTACAGTTGTCCTTCGACTGGGCGCTGCAAAAATCACAACAAAATGTCATTGTTTGAGAAAACAGTATAGCATAAATGTTTTAGTTTCCAGGTTAACAAAATATTTACTAAAGTTTACATTAGATTTAAAGTTACATATTAAACTAGAATATTGAGCTGTCCCTAAAGAATACATATGGTTACTGTTGACTGACAACAACCGGCTTTAGTATCGGAATATGTTGCTAAGTTTGGCATAATATGTATTTGAAATAATCAACGTGGCAAAACTTTCATCTTGTATTGTCTTTAATGCACCTCAATAATGTAAAAAAAAAATTATGTCTCTTAATTAAATGGAAGATAAAGCCGGTGTGTGTGTGAATAAATGTCAGTTTCATCTGGAGCTCCAGGGGCTTGACATCAAAAACTCACCAGTACCGTTTCTGCGTGGACCTTTGGAGGTCTCTGCCTCTGCAAGGGTCCCTTTGCTTTCTCCTACGGAAAAATGAAACCGTTCAAATACATGACTCAGCTCCCGCGTGACTTTGTTTTGGGAAAACTGAAATCAATTTGAATGTATTCCATAGTTCATCTTAAAATACAGTTTCTGGTAAAGTTGTGTTCTTCACAGTGGTCAGGGTTTTTTTCAACACGCAGGTCCCGCTTGGAATTATTAGACCCGTCCCAAACCGACCCGACCCAATTAATAAAGGCTACGCGTTTTAATGTGAATGAATGGTGGCCGGGGGTCACTGCTTGGCGCTCCCGTGATGTCACTCCGCAGGTTACCCGAGTTATGTAGTACTAACTATCAAATAATATAGGCGATATTTCGCTAAATATTTTAACCTCCTATATGGAATTTATACATGATACTGTACATATTTTTGTGTCTTTGCTCAATAACCCGCCCGTCAAATAAAGTGACTTTTTTTTTTTTTTTTTTTTTACTTGCCCCAACCCGCGGGTAACTGGCTGATCCGCGCATCACGAGTCCACACCAGGGTTTGACTGAACGCATTCACCACACCAACACAAATGGGATGCACTCTGAGGAAACCACGCCGGGATCCATCTTGCTATAGTAGTATTTATTGATTAATTGATTGATTTTAGTTAACCGGCATCAAGTGAAATCTGTGTATATTCTAGACTCACTACATGTCAACTACAATGTTTGAAGCATTTTTTATATCTTAATTTAGATACAGCTATATTCCAAAAAACAGAAAAAAACATATCTTGAAATATTAGAATATTTAATTTCAAGTTGGAGTAGTTAGTCAGGTTCAGTCCACACTACCACACTGCGTTCGGGAACAGCTGAGGTTACATCTCTGGATCCGGCGTCACTGCCTTCTTCTCCACAGCAGATGTTGTAGTGTGGCTTGGTGCAGATAAATAATGATGTGTATTGAGTACAAATGCTCGCAGGTAGTCCATGATGCGATCCATAGCACTGTTGGTATTTTCTTTGCCGTGAACACATCCTTTCATATGGCCTTTTTTTTTTGGTGGTGAAGTAATGCCATCGATGACGCGTCATGGTATGAACGCAGGCCGTTCATGGGCAAACACTTCGGTTCTCAGTGTAACTGGTGCGGGAACCGGCTCCGACACTGGGCTGGCCGGTCTGAAAACAGCTACTGAGTGTCTCCTGGACAACTGTCAAGTCAGCAGTCTTCATCATGATTATGGTAGTGTGTACTGAACCTGACTGACAGATGAATGTGAATTACACAGCACAAATCCTCATTTACTTCAACTAGAAATGAAATATTAGAACATGTTGAGGTGCGTTTCTTTTTCTTTTTTTTAGCTGTAGGCTGCAATTATCTAAATATAAAAAAAATAAAATGCTTGAAACCTTTTAGTTTACATGTAATGAGTCTGGAATATACCGTTTTCACTTCCTGAAATAACGGACGAAGAATATTGAACTTTTTTCCTTATTTTCCTTCTAACCTTTTAGATCAGCTGTACATGAAAACGTGTACAAACAACTGTCTTGAGCCGGCAGAGATTTGACTAAATTTTCATGTCAACTGGCCAAAAGATACTCAGAGTACACACTGGTTTTTATTCTATGGGATCCACATTCCAATCGCATAAAGTGTAAATGAAGGTGCAAGATAATATTATTTACTACATACGCCTTTCTCCAAGGTGAGGATCAGAGTCTTCATCGCCTTCACTTATCTCTGCCCCATTCACATCCATCATTTCCAACTCACCTGTAGAAAAGAATGTTTTAAAAATATGCACATTTAATTGACATATATATAGAATTGCATGAATTTCATGAAAAATCTTTACTTCGTTATATGAAGAAGAAATGGTGCTACTAAAGTCGCCACTTGTATTTATTGTTTTATAAAATGTCTTTGCATTGTGATTAGAGGCAGGTTGTCAACTGGGAAGAAGAAGAGAATACAAGATGAAGAAAACGAGGAAAAGGAGAAGGGGAAGAAAAGGAGAAGATGGAGAGGAAGAGGAGAAGAGAAGAGAGAGGAGGAGAAGAGAAAGAAGAAGAGGAAAAGAAGAAAAGAAGCAGAGCAGGAGAAGAAGGAAGGAGAAGACAAATAAGAAGAACAGAAGAGGAGGAGTTGAAGGAGAAAACGAAGACAGGGAGAGGAGAAGGAGAAGTGGAGGAGAAGAAAATACGAAGAGGATGTGAAGGAATGAAGAAGTACAGAAGAAAAAGAATTGAATTTAAAAGAAGAGAAATAGTAAAGAAAAGGAAATGAACAAGTGTGGAAATGAAGATGAGAGGAAGCAAAGAAGTAAAGAAGTACTGAGGATGTGAAAGAAGAACTGAGTAAAGAAAAAGTTAAGTAGTGAGGAGGCAAAAGGAAGAGACGAAGTAAAGACACAAAATGTATGTTCGTATCTACAGCATACACAATAGCAGGGCATTCCCTACATGAAATGCTGCAGTTATTAATATACCAGTCACATTCTCCTGTGACATGGCTAAAGTCTGTTTGTGAAAAGTCCTATTAAAAACCATCATAATGTATAACTGCGCACATACCTTCAACATCAATTTCATCAAGAGATTTTCCTTGGAATCTTGCAAGAGATCCTATCTCCATTGCCAGTAGCAACTTTGATATTTTTGCAATCTCTTTTGTTGCCTCTGGTAATCGATAATAGTCTCTGTCAACCTGAATGTCACGGCCCAAAAAGTTGGCTAATTGGTGCAGCTCATTATCCTTCAGGTTCAGAATCTGGGACATCGTTGCCACATGTTTACGAAGCTGTATCGACTTGAGATGTTTAGGGTTCTTTGCACCACACAGACTTGCAAAAACCCTGATGCAGTCCTGTCCTCTGTAGTGGCTGGGGGCTGAGCAATTTGGTCTTGCAAAAAGTAAGGGGTTGTCCTTGTCAACATCACACACATCTCTTTTGTCCACCAGGAGGTTTATTGCACTGACGAGTTCAGGATTTAATAAAACAGAAACTTTTCTCCCCCTCTTGCCCGTCATTTCAACTCTGCTGAAGTACTTGGACATTTTCTTCTCAAACGGCGAGAGACCAACAGCTGTGTCCTTGTGGAGCTCACCCTGGGATCTTTTCCTGAATGACTCCAGTGTCATTTTGGAGACTTCTCCTGAACGACGTCTGTTAAAGGTGATTATTTGTGCAAGTGTCACTCTGGCAAGATCGGTGTAGGTCCGTGAAGATGCGTGTTTTGTCAGGTTATCGTAGGCGTCAGCTGATCTCTTTTCCAGGAAATGGTAGAGAAGCTGCACATCCTGTGTGAATGGTATGGTAGATGGTTTTTTGAACCTTGATTTATTCAAAGTAGCAAGAGCGGTGTGAGAGACAAGTTCTGGCCATTCACTTGAGCACAGTCTTTTAAATCTCTCTGCTGCTTTGATCATACCATCATCCTCTGCTGCCATGGCCCGACGCAGAATGATGTCACCAATCTTGTTGAGTGACCGTCCCAGTTTTAGTGCAAGACTTGGCGTATTGTACTTGTGGTTCTCCTCATCATAACCAGCGACATCTTTCACAGCCTCCACGACTTTGTAAAAATGGTCTGGTTTTAGAGCATCCTCAAAACTTAATAGCGAGTGATTTTTTCTCAAGCTGAGCAATAGTCTTCCCATTTCGCGAACCTTCTGCCTGATGTACTCATATTTTGCTTGATCACTTTCATGCTTGTTGTAAAGAGACTCCACCATCTGCAGTACGAGGAAATCATTTAGAACTGCAGAAGAAATGTCATCGTCCTTCAAGTTTCCCAAGATCTTCCACATGCCCGGTGAAATATCTTGTGAGAATCTAGACGTTGCAATAGCAGCCAAATCCAAGACACTACCCTTTCTAGTTGCTTTAGGGGGTGGACCAGTCTTTGAAGGGCATCTCCTCAAGTGGCGCCACAGCATTTTGTTGGAAAACATACCTTTACAATATACACAGTGCTCATACGTTTTGGCAATTAGTTTGCAGTTTGATTTGTTTGATTTGTTTGGCCGCCTCTTTAGTTTCAGTGCTCCACTCTGACTGTCCATGACATCTTGATTATGTTCATAGTTGCCTTTGTTTCGCAGCTTTTCCAATAATCTCTTTCTTTCAATGGAGTGTTTAGGGAGCATAAATGCTGCAGCAATATCTGGTTCAGTGCTTTCATGCGTTTTAAGATGACGAGCAATTTTTGTTTGCGGTTCCTTGCACACATAACAGTAATTTTTGAAAGTGCAAAAAGTGTCTTTTGGGTTTGGTCTTGTGATCCATTGGTCAGAAGACTCTGTTGGTGTTTGCTGAAGGGTGTGAAGTGTGCCAGGATTGGTTGTGGTAGTGTCATGATCATCAGACGCTGCATCAGGTATGTGGTTTTGAGTGGAGCTGGAGGGAGGGGGATTTTGCTCCCTCTTTGTCCTCTTCTTAGGGGACTTCAAAACAGCTAGTGTGGATTTACATCGTCTCATTCTCGGCAGACTGCTCGATTGACTTTCATCTCTGTCAGATTGTCCAGTTACCACCGAGTCTTCAACAGGCGAAGATTCCTCCATATGACAAGGTATAGATTCTTCATCCATGCTGGGCTCAGAACGGGAAGATTCAACAACAGGCTACAAAATAAGAAGAAAAAGCATAAGCATTAAATCATTTTGACACAGGAACATTTTTAAATGTTTAAACAGCAATATGAAATTAAGTAAACATACCAATCTTCACCAAATGTGTAAAATTGGGGCAGTCGTGATAAGGGAGAAACTGTCCTCAGAATTCAGGGGAGTTCTATGCCCCTCCCCAACACATGCATGTGTCCCTCACTTAAATCACCAAGGTCTCTATCACTATCCACTGCCAAATAGTTGATTTCTCATCTACTGTGTACAATCAGAGCCGTCCTGATAAGGGAGGAACTGTCCTCACAATTCAGGGTAGTTCCGTGCCCATCCCCCAACCACCCAGTGATAAACTGCCTGAACCCACTGGGTTAATGTCAAGTCCTGGATCAAAAAACAGTCAGATTCTGTGACCAGTAAGGCTTTCACCTTGTACAGCATTCTCTAAAACTCCACTCGTTTGTTTCACTTTAAATATGGTGGTATCACATTGAATTAATACTACATAAAACACAACCTCCTCACATCTCCAATCAAATCATGTTTAGGACAGAAAATGCGTACACTCACTTTCTCCGACGCAGGCACAGCGGGGCTCACAGGGCATCCCGTCAGAGTCATCACAGTCTGGTCACATGATTCCTGTAAATGTTGAAAAGAGAAGCGTGATATTAAGAGCAAACACCACAGGCCGTAATTTCCGGACTATTGAGCGCACCTGAATATAAGCCGCTCCGCATTCGTCTTTTTGCATTGAGTCAGTTCTTCACGCTGCCGTCTCCAACGTCTCACCATCGATTCATTGATGCCAAGCTTACGTGCAGCAGCTCTATTTCCTTCTTTGACAGCCAGATCGATCGCCTTTAACTTGAAAGCTGCCTCATATGCATTTCTTTGTGTGTTTTCCATGATGTCGGTGTGTGCATGACGCGCACAATGACTGATCTGAAGAATTTAGTCAGACTGCACTTGATTTACGATAATTCCAGCGGTTTTATTGGTCCACTGTGACCTGTTCGGTAATTTCATTGGTCTGGTGTGACGAGCCTAAATGTATTGGCGACATGAAGCTCGTTAGGCCGTAAAACGTTAAAAGCCGCATCATTGTTTAAGCCACAGGGTTCAAAGCGTGTGAAAAAAGTAGCGTCTTATAGTCCGGAAATTACAGTAATTCATTTTCATTCAGCTATCCATGTGTTATAATGCTGTACACTAGTTTCCAATTTTATTGCTACCTAGTCACCACAACTACTTCCATGATTAAATATCTCCTACTACTTCCACTACTAAAATGTTTTGTACACAGCAGGACCAGAAGCAGGAGGAAAAAAAAACACTTTGAGATCAATTAATATATAATCATTTAATGAAATTGCAATATGATATGTCTTTAAATAAAAACAAATGTCTTTATTTAGTTGTACTCACCATTGTGCGCCATGGCCAAGGAGAATCCCCATAGTCATAGGTGATCTCCTCGCCTGGAGAGATCTCTCTTCTACTAAATAGACACAGGTGTGGTTTTCCATCAACAACAATGGGCTTTATTTTGCAGTTTGGATTTCTGTGATCGTCATTCACCAGCCGCCCAAGTGTTCCATCGTCTTTTGATGCATCTATGCTGCAACACAAATAGTACAGAAAAAACTTGCATCACATATATATATATATATATATATATATATATACGGCTGCACTGACCAAATGAAGGAATGACGGCTATATAGAAATGGTAGATTTTTTAATTACTTAGATCAATAAGTCAACTCACCAATAGCGAGTGCCATTCCATGTAAAATCAAACAAGTAATTTATCTGGATAGTGTTAACATCTTTACTCTTCAAGAGTTTTCCACGATATTCCACAACAAAGGTGAATGGCTCAATGTGCTCAAGTGCGAATACACCTCTCCCTAAAATGAAAAGAAAGTAAACATGGCTTATTCTAAAAAAAGTTAGATATTAAATTTGATGTAGTAACACAGGGAGGAATAATGATATTAGTGGCTAGTCGCAGTAAAAGACGGGACTATGACTGCAGTGGTAGGAGGTAGAATCTGTCTCTTCAGTAGGTGTAGCAGCGGCAGGAGTACGGTGAGCAGTCAAATAGTTACAAAGACAACACTATTTGCTGTAGTACATGTTACAGTGGAATGTGAATTTGAGATTTCCATTGAATAATAAATTATGAAAAGAGGGCTGAGGTCACCCCGTGTTGGCAAGGAACATTAGATACATAAGCCAATATGTACCATGACAACAAATAAAATGTTAAAAGGAGGAGTTTAAAATGCCTCAGCCTCTATGTAACTTAAAGTCTGTCCCGTGGTCTGGGAGTAAGGCCTGCCACAACCAGGAAGAAACTTCAGAAAAAGAACAAATAAAAGCTCATTTCTCTAGACATAAACATTAGATGGCTAACTAAAATACTGTATAAACACTGTTGAGAAATTCATTATGATTGGTACAAGTATCTAAAATAATAAATGTTTCACCCTGGGGTGAAATGAGTGAATGAAGACCCCTAATTTCTAACATGACGTACCTTTAAATGCACTGATTGTTCGTTGCTCGATGAAGGCTTTGTCTGTGCCTGACAGGATGTGGTCTTTGGCATCCTGCTCAGGGTCTGTGCTCCTCGTTCTCTCCATCTTGGCTAAAAAATAGAGCATAATGAGCATGCAGTGCTTAAATGTTGATTACCAGATTGTACTACTTCTATGCTTATATCAGGATTACAGTCCCATGCCATTATTTGTGAAGCAAACTCATCTGCACAGAGAACATATAAGTGTGTGCCCCCCCTGCCCTGTGCCAGTCCAGCTGCTGACAGCTGTGTGGGGATGCATGATGTTGGCGTCAGAGACAGAGGTGGGTAGAGTAAGCCAATAAATGTATTTGGTTAAAAGTACGGTTACTTCTCAGAACAGTAACTTTAGTAAAACTAGTAATTTAAAAGAACTAGTTGAGTAAGAGTACAAGGACTAGGTGAAGGGAACACACACCTGGATAACTTTATAACAAAACAGATATTAAACACTGGAGACAGAACTGATATTAAAAAGAAATCTTACCTTTTCAGTTGTAAATCCCCAGTGTCCGCACCAGCAAACATATTACTGCAGTAAACGCCGTCACAAATTCACCCTGTGGCCATTTAACCCCCTCAGGTGTTTAACTGTCCGTCACGGTCATACGTAATGAAGTCATATAGAGCTTACGCATCGTTACCATGGCTGGGAACCATGACATGATCACGACTCATCGGCAGCCAATCACTGATCGGAATCGCTCTGAGTGACATCAAATGCAGCACATCATTGACCGAGATTTGTTTTCGCGCTCATTTGTGTATGAATGGGTGAAAATGTGTATGAAACAGCGCTGCCGTGCGTGGCCTCCAGGGTTGGGGCGGGTCATTGATTGAGCAGAGACACAAAAATATGTACAGTATCATGTATAAATTCCCTATAGCAGGTTAAAATATTTAGCGATATATAGCCTATTATATTTTATATTATTTGATGGTTAATACTACATAACTTGTGTAACCTGCGGATTAACGTCATGAGAGCGCCAAGCGGTGACACCCAGCCGCCGCTCATTCACATTAAAATCGGGCCCAGTTCCACATAGGTAGCAATCAGGAATGTGAATGTGAAGGGTGGATTATACGGGTTGGTGCGTTCTGTACCGTATGTACCTCACAATGAGTACACGCAGATTAAACGACCGAACAAAGTGAAAGTGAAACTTAAGACACTTTACTAATTCCTCCAAGTCTCCCGCTGTTGTGCAGCTCATTTTCCTTTTCCCTACCTTCGGAAACTTTTGAGGGGGCAGGACGTTTGTTTAAGGGGGCATTGCCCCCTCTTGCCCCCCCCAACAAACCCTGCCCGTTTAAAACAAAGTAGTTAAAGTAGTTAATTGGACTATCCTGAACACGTTAGCAGTGCTTGATTTCTCAAGTGTCCTTACAATTACGGCCACTCTAAAAATTACCTGTGTGTGTGTGGGTGTGTGTGTCTGTGTGTGATAGTTACCCATGTGTCTTCGCATTTGGAGTAAACAGGTGATGTCTGGGTCTTCAAGGAGCCGGATTTTGAAGGGTAAGTGTTTCTTTTTGCTGGTGCTCAGCCCTGCTCCTTGTTGGGGTTGTTCTTCAGTGGACTCGGATTCTTCTGTCTGAAACACAGGAGTCATCAGGAACAGGTCAGACCCAGTCACCACTCACACGTCTGAGGAGCGTCGGTTCTGAACGTACCTTCAGTTGAATGTAAAGGCCGGTGTCCCTGTTTCCTGAAGAAACGATGAACCTACGTATCTCCTCTGGCGTCCGCCTCCTCACATCCAGAGGCATCAGTTTCCTGTCGTCGCACATCGAGAAGAGCTCAAAAGGTACGTCCAGCTGAGGGAAGGTGGATCTGAGCCGGGACAGGAAGTCCTCCTCCTGGAGGCCCAAAGGACACTGGACCACCTGTGACTGGCAGCTCTTTAAAACTGAGACCAAACAAAGGCATTTACAGGTTCACTATATGGACAAAAGTATGTGGACACATTGAATTCAGGTGTTTCTTTTCCAACAGGGGTCTGGGATACAAAACAATAATAACAAATGTCATAATATAGTTTTCTATTGGAATAAATATCATTGCATTGGTTAGTTTGGTTTAAATTGTTATCTTTGTTTCAAAAATGCCTCAGAGATGGTTTTTATTTCATTTCTCTCAACATAGATTTTGTTTGTTTTTTTCCCCACATCTCACTAATGAAGAAAAACCTCCCATTAAACTTTAAGGAAATATTATATGAAACATTCAATCTCAAATCTTTAAAAATTATATCTCAAATCAGCATGGACAGGACATCTTACAGCTGTAGACATGACGTGTCCCAATACTTTTGTTCATCTATAAATTTGACACACTGCACATTGACTGTTATGTCATGGATTCAGGTCAGTGTTTCAGCGATGGTCCTTATGCTCACTCCAGAGTTCCTCAATGCTTCACCTCTGCTCCTCTACAGTGGCAACAGTGTGCAATACTAGCGATCATTAGCATACAAGTTTACTAAAGCTCCCAGCACAACAGACTCAAAAGATTAAATAACGTATCAAACACAACTGAATGTGTTAACATTTATGAATTCACTGACACTGGGTCCAAAAAAAAGAAAAAAAAAGGTGTCCAATATGTGCCAAACTCACTGCATCTGAACAGAAACTGCAGTCCTCACAGTAGTCCATTACACCACAGAGGCTGCATCGACTCCTTTTATACTGTTCACACCTGCAATAATTTCTTAACCATCTACATACAGAGTAATGGATTATAGTTACCCTTCTTTGAGCAAATAGTTATGCGAGGGTTCATTATGAGAATGGTGTTGAGCCTTATGCAGTCATCTTCATCAGGAGACGTTTTTCGCTGAAACACATCATTATTGTTATTGTAATATAGGTTTTATTTGGTTCACATTCAGTTAACTCATAAAGACCCAGTGCTACTTTTTGTGGCAGTTCTCTCTATTTAACCTTTCCTAAGTGATTTAACACCATTTATTACAATATTATCTTCTCCTATTTTGCTTTTTCCCCCAGTGTAAACTATGTATTTTTCTATATTTAATTCACTGATCATGTAGATGTTCATGAAAACTCAGAGTTAATCCAAAGGTTATTATTTCAAACAGTGAAATCTGAAGAAAAAGTGACCTTTTCTGTAAAATATATCACTAACTGAACATAAACCAAGCATCTCCATCCACTGACATTGATCCAACCCATGGGTTTTACTGGTGAATCAATGTTATAGAAGATGATGGTGTTTCCATGGTAACTACAGAGCCTCTGAACATCCAAATGGGTCATGTCTGATGACCATGAAAAGATGACAAACTGTATTTTACACCAATTATTGACATGCATTGATAGGATTAGTGGATCCACAGGTATTACACAGTTTAGATCAGTAGATGCTTATGTTCACTGGTGGCCGTTTGGGTTTTTATGGGTTAAAAAAAAACCTTACAAAATGTTTACATTATAGTTGTATGGCATAATTTTACTCATGCATGTGTTAATGGGTAACAAAAATATTATGGTTATAATTGTTCTGAATGTTCCACCTCTAACAATTCACATAAAACACTGTTTGGCAAGAATAAAGAAAATTATGTTGACCATAAAGAATAATGTACAACCAGAAATAACCACCTAGTTTCATCAAATATGAACTTGACATTTAATGTAATACTCATTGAGCCTGTTTACATTCACACTAATACTCCAATAATTAGATAAATGGATTTTGAAGTTTTATTTTTCAAAATGTATCACCTCTCTGCACGTACCTTTGGCTTGAGTTAATATTAAAAATAAATCAATCAATCACATCACAGAGATAGAATTGCAAGCACTTTCAAGAACTTGAAAGCACAACATTGAAATTCAAGCATTTTCAATGATTTCAAGCACCCGCACGAACCCTGTTAAACGTCTAAACCAGTGTTAATTGATTATTTCTGAAATGCATGTAAACGCATCAGATCTGATTATTACAATTATCTGATTACTAGTGTGTTGACCTGTGGGGATCCTTGGGTTCTAGATGTGGTCATTGTGATGCTGTTGTGTATTTGTGCATGTTGTACCGCATTTGTCCAGCAGTCACCGCCAAAACCTTCTGGCCATAGCAACGTGATTGTAAGACTATTGTATGACAAAATTACTAACATCTCCCAAAATATTGGTCATATCAACTTGACCAAAAACACATAAGTATGTAAAACAGTCTGACTACAACAGTCAGCTCTTTCTGGATTTTGTGTGATTCCCTGGACACACACAGACTTTTATAATATAAATAACAGTTATTGGATTTTTATGGTCATGTAAACAGGCTCAGTTCTATCAACCTACATGAAGAATATCATCATGATAACTGTTTTAGTCATTTTGCCTTGGCCTAAAATTCAGATTCCAGTGTTTTACCTTTATTCGGACATATCCTGCGGACCCTGATCCGACCACACTGATGGACTTCCAGATCTCCTCTGGCGTCAGCTTGGTTGCGTTCAGTGGTATCAGATCCCTTTTGGAATTTGTCAGGAAGAGTTCAATAGCTGTATCACCTGCCAACTGAGGGAACAGGGATCTCAGCTGGGACAGGAAGTCTTCCTCCTGGAGGCCCAGAGGACAGCGCACCACCCTGACCCGTTTAGATGACACCCCTGACACCCAAAAACAAAAAACAAAAAAAACATTTACAGTCAGTGGAGGAACGCAACAAGATACCAAAACTAAAACAAAAAAACAAAAATCAGACTTCAACAGTGACATTATCAAAGTCTTGACTAAATAAAAGACAAATATCCATTTCAAACTAAAACACTTTTACTTTCTGATATCGTTGGAGGAAAAGTCTACATTGGTACTGAAATACCCAAGTATCTTCTGTGTTGGATGTCATCGTTATGAACATCACACAGAACTACACTATATGGACTAAAGCATCTCCACATACTTTTGTCCATATGGTGTATGTGTTGCAGTGACGATAATATCACATTATGTTCATGAAAACCACAACATTTGAGTTGCGACGTCAAAGCCAGCTTGATAACAACCATTATGGCTCAAATACAGACAGAATGTGTGTTATATTACTTCCCTTACACATGGACGGCAATGTTAGCGAGGAAATGACTGAATGCTAATGCTATTGTTGCCTAATTTTAACTATATATTGTCTTTTCCTTTGCTAATCATTAGAGAGGCAGTGAAATGAAAACAATTTACCAGTGTCCTGTATTTGTACGACTCGTAGACCTCAGTATAACATTATCCAAATATGAAGACATTTGTACTTTAAAGTCACCTTCGATGTCGGACTCGTCTGGGATCAAGAACCCGAGGTCAATGAAACTCTGTCCGTTATCAGCCCCCTTCCTCGCCCGACTCTGAGCAACAAACCTGAGAGAGGACAGAATCGCTCACTATTACTTTGTACACCCACATTTTATGGCCTGCATAAAACACATTTACTGTCATTGATTACGGAGCCCATGCAGTAGGTCGATCACATTTCCCTGTGATCTCCAACAATTTTATTAACTGTTATAAATATCAACATTATAAATCTGTTAATAGAGCAGGTAATAAGTAACTGGTTTTACCTCATCTTAGTTGGATGAGTGGTTACAGGGTGTGAAGAAACAGCAGTATTATTGGACTCCTCTTCACCCTGAAAGTGTAAAAACCATGTTTTAAACAAGACTGAGGCTGCAACTCAACATTATTACCATTAATAAATAATCTGGAATAAAAATACCAGACCAAATCACACAGATTAAGATGAACTCAACTGCCAGACAAACAGAATAAAGGACTCAACTACTAAAACAGAATAAATTAATCCACTTAAAAACATAAGATTACAGCAAAACAAATGGGAGAAACAATTTAACATTAGTGTGTGTGATATAGATCGGTTAAGAAGAATCTTATAAGATTTTTTTTTTTTTTTAGTATCCCATAATTGAAAAGCAAACCGCTACAGATGCATCAAAGGTGCTGGCGTGAATGTGGTGAAGTGGATGTAGACCATTCACATACATTTATGTCCAAATATATTATTTTCCCCTGTTTGGTTCGAATAATTTTTCATTTAAAAATCCATATCATGTGATATCTCAAAGTAAATGTCACATTGATGGTTTAAATCACAGACTAAATGAAACGGCTGTTTAAACATGTAGTTATGAGCTGGAAGAAGCTAAACCTGATTTGTATAGATGATGCAATTGGTTTTAATAATGGGGAGTTGCAGCTCTTCATGTTGAAGAAACGTGTCAGTACCCGGAGTCGGATGTACACAGACTGGTCGGTGTCTTTCAGTTTCCTGTGGATCTCTTCTGCCGTCAGCGTTTCCACGTGGAGAGGCAGTAACGTCCTGCTGCCGTCAGCGGCCCATAACAGACCGTTGTCGGTCCAGAACAGGTCGAAGGGTTTGTTGTTGATCTGAGGGAAGGTGAACCGGAGCAGGTCTAGGAAGTCCTCCTCCTGCAGACCCACAGGACAGCTCACCTCCTGGGTCGGACACGCCCGGAGCTCTGACATCACAAAGACAGACAGCGGTCAGACGAGGTAAACGCGTGACAGCGGTGACACCATTCTAAGTCTGTGTCCAACCTACCACTGGGAGAGACCTCTGTGATGTGAGGGTCGGCCAGGATGCACAGGCTGAGCTGGATCAGCTCCTTTGAGTCATTCATCCTCAGTCTGAGAGACGTCCTGGTACCGGAGCGAGGCGGCGGCCTGAAAGACCAGGATCAGAAACTGAACCCAAACACCAGACCTGACACAGTATTTACCAGTGGAGGGTTATCCACAATTAACACTTTTACACAGGGTGTTTAACAACTGTCCATGTAGAAATGAATGGCATTATTATTATCATTATGATTATATGGGATATTATTGGATGAGATTATATGAGATATAATTACGATTTTAACATTATGATTAAAATACTGTAGTGAGATTACAAGAATAACAGCCATAAATTTCATAAGTATCATTATTACTTACATACTTTTATTACTTTTATATCATTATTATGACTGCTATTACTGTTGTCACTTTATTAGAACTTCTATCTATCTATCTATCTATCTGTATTTTAACAAGGGCAAAATAGGGTAAATAAGAACAAAATGTTTTTTCTGGGCCATTTTACCACAAATTGCTACATTAACAAGTTGCACTTGAATGCATCATGCTTTGATTTACAAAGTAGACGTTGATTGAGAATGGATTTTTTAAGACTAATATAATAGCAATAACGTACGCCAACACCATTCTATTTTCCCTTAAAGTATAGTTGAAAATAGTCCAAGATACCCCTAATGTGCTGTATCCTGATATCACTGTATGAAGGTATATGACTGATAACAACTTCAAGGGTTTAAGAAACCAAGTAAAAGGTGATGGTGTTTCTTTCTGAAGCTTTGAAATCTGTGTTTCCATGAACTGATCATGATCCACATATCTGTGTCTGAGTGGTGTAAGTTGTAACTTCACCTTGGCCTCTTGTTCTTCTGCTTTTGTGACGTTCTCAACGGTGGTAACTCCTCCCCTTCTTCATTGTCATCAGCGTCATCATCTTCCTCAATGTAGGGAATCAGTCCAAGGTTCTCGAATTCTCCATCTAACAGACAGAAACAGACGTGATTCATCTGCAAGTTTTTGTGTGTGAGGAGACTGCAACAGTCTTGTATTTAAAAACTACACCGATGTACTTTCCACAGTTGGTCGGAGATGTATTTTGTAGTTCACTTGTTCACTGAATAGATGTTTTGTTTATTCTGTTAGTGTTAAAGAGACAATTTGACAATTCTTTACTGAAGTGTTTTAAACCACTGGAGGGTCCAGACACTTGTGCATCTACTGCAGTGCTTCTCAATTATTTTCTCTTACGCCCCCCCAGGAAGAGGAAATTATTTCA
>JAPQRQ010000022.1:9943384-9957244 GCA_037367365.1 Apogon talboti | reverse complement strand
GGGAGAATAGGGTAGATTGATAGCTGCAGATCTACTTTAGATCATGACAAGTTTATTATCTTATCCTGAGATATTTAAGATAGGTTTGCTTCCTGTGAAAACTTATTCAATTTTCTCATAATCATGAGGAGTCAGGCCTTTAACAACATAAATGTTTCCATTATCATGAGATAGCAGGCCTGCAATAATCATATATTTACACTGAGGAAACAATACACTATCACAAGGTAATGTTATAAAAAAAATTGCTGTGAATGTACTGTGAATTATTGCCAAAGTCTGCTGTAAAGTTATTTATTCATGCCTCTAAATGCAGAAGTACACTGACTGAACTAAATAATCTGCTGATTCTTTGGTTTTGAGTCATCTTCCTCATCTGAAGGACTCCCAGCTTTAGTGTGGTTTCTTAAGAAAGCCTCTTTGGATTTGAGTTTTCTCTGGATCTATGTTCGCGGTGAGTTTATTGTTTTTTGATTATATTAATTTTCAACAGTTGTTTCAAGTCCAGCATGACATATGTAATTTGCCTATATGTATTTTACTTGCATTTTACTGTTCTTAATTATGACGCTAAGGATATTCAGTTTGTATTTTCTCTACACATGAGAAATGTATTGATGAATTTCAACCTAGGGATTAATAAAGTCAATATGTATCGTCAAGGATTGACTTTCAGTTGTCTTTTTCATTCTTTTCCTTTTCATCATTCTTTATCATATTTACTCTTTCCTTTTGTCTTTCACCTTCTTCTCTGGATTCTGTTTTTGTTTCCTTTTCTTCTGTATGTTATTTTATTCCCTCCTTGTCGTTTCTCATTCTGCTTGTCAGGTGCTCCATCATGCATCATCATTACCTTTTGTGGATTGGAGCCATCGTCTCATTGATCACATCACCGCTAGTTGCCATAGAGACCTGCCCAGCAACAGGGATTCCTGGGATGCCAGGTATGTTAATGCATGTGTGTAAACAGGATTTGTTTGTTTGTTTGACTATTTTTCCATCTATTCTCAGGTATTCCAGGGCTGCCAGGTAGAGATGGACGAGAAGGAGAGAAAGGACAGAAAGGAGAGCCAGGTAACAAACACAGACTTATACATCCATCCTTTTAAGTGTCATAATGATGAAATACACTGAGGAAGTGTACGGAGAGGGACATGTATTTGTACTCAAATCCACTGAGATGTACATATAGCTCTATGCAATTGTCACACTCTGACAAAAGTCTCAAATTTAGGCCACTGTCCACTTTTTGGTCAGTTTTTTCCCATGTATACAACAGTGATCAACAGGTGCACTGATATAAGGGTTTGGTTGAAGTGTTTTGGTGGATTACTGTGTAAAATGACCCAGTGTACAAAATTTTGGGCAGGAATAGCGAGACACAATGCCATTGGTCCTCAGAAGGGTGAGAAAGGAGAACCTGGACTGATGGGGTTCCCTGGTAAACGAGGTCAGAGTGGGGAGCCAGGAGAACCAGGGAACCCAGGGATCTCAGGACCTCCAGGAGAACCAGGAGAACCAGGGTATGGAACAGACATGTATTATTGGTTATCTGTTCGCATTATATATAACCCTTAAAGACCCAGAAAAATATTTGTGTTGCTGCTTCTAAGTGATTTTTTCCCTTAAATTCAATTTACTCTTTTTTTTCTTGTCTTTTGTGTTTTGTTTTGTTTTTTGTTTTTTTTTCTGTCAGTGTATCTGTCTGTACACAGTATTTAGTTCTCTCTTATGACCTTTCAAAAAATCCCTGTAGCATAATGTCAAAGATGCTGGGGTCTAGAAAATTCAAATAAGGTTCCCAAACCTTGAAGAATTGGTTGACTTTGAACGTATTGCACGTCAAATATTCCAATCGTACCAGGTCAAACAGCACATCATGCCAACCCTTTATAGTGGGTTTTTTATCACTGATCTATAGCAATGAGCCTGTCTATATGACCATAAAAGTCCAATATCTGGGAGGAATCGGATAATTGTAATAATCAGATCCAACGTATTTACATGCACTTAAGAAATGGGATAATCGAAGACCCTGGTGTTGACGCTCCAGTGCATTACTGGAGTTCTTTCAGAGTATATACGTACAAAGTGATGGTAGACTTAAACTTCCTGTTGTTTTCTGCTCACAGTTAAATACATACAGTAACTTCCATTCTCTGCTATTTTTAATTGTGTTTACACCTGTGCAGATGTAAAACAACGAAATAAATCAGATTAACCTGTATTCATGCAGGAAGACATTGGAGTCTCGGAGAAATCTAGGTGTGTTAATCCGATTTCTCATCATTAGATAACTGCCATTATCGGATAAAGCCTATCAAATTATACTGTTTATATGATCACTTGAATAATCTCATAACTCCAGAAATCGGATAATGATCGGAGTATTAGTGTGCATGTAAACAGGCTCAATAGGATATTTTCCTTGCTGCATATGTAAGGATACAATAAAGTCTTTGATTTTTAAGCATTACATATCTAGCAGGGAGGCCTAGAATAAGGGACATGGGATCCATTTCTAGTTTCAGTCCCAGTATCTTTTCCATTTCTGTTTCAATATCAGACCAGTATCTGTACAATTTGTAACATGACCACAGACACTGTGTTAAATTGCCCACCTCTTTTTTACATTTAAAACACATTGGTGACAAAGTGGGGTTAAACATGCTTGCAATTAGGGCCTATATGCATTCTATGAATAATCTTGAATTGTATCAATTTAACATGGTTGCAAACTGAAATAGATTTGGCCATAGGTCCATATATCATCCCATTCATTGTCATTTACTGGAACAGTCTCCCATTTTCCTCTAAGTTCTTGTAAAGGCATAATTGGCAGTGTACGCAGAACCCCATAATGGTTATACCAACTGTACCAAATAAGACTTTCTCAATAGGAGATACCTGAAAGTTATCAAAGAGAGTTGTGCTTTGCAATATGTAATATCTTATCTGTAAATAACGGAAAAAGTGTTGCCTGGGAATGTTATAACTGTCAACTATTTGGTGAAAGTTTTTTTTTTTTTTTAAAATCAGAAAATAGAACCTGTAATACAGAAATGCCATTATTACACCAATGTCTAAAACCAGCATCCAGCAGTCCTGGCAGGAAATCAGGATTGTTTAGGAGGGGAGTGAAGATTGATGTTAGTTTTGACCTCCCTTCAAGTCTGTGCATTAAACGCCATGCCTTAATTATGTTGAGGGTAATGGGATTATCACAGCATGACTAAATTATTTTAAAACTCTTAATAAGCAGCAGAGTGGGTATTTAGATAGGGAGGTTTCTACATCCAACCAGACAGAGGTCTTATTGTTGCAGAACCAATCATAAACATATTGCATATGAGCACATATTTGGTACTTTCTGAAATTACTAAGTCTAAACCTCCTTCAGAACTTGACAGTTGCAAAGTAGTCATCTTCAATTTGGATTTGCATTTGCTCCATATAAAAGTACTAAGCCAACCATTTAATTTTCTCAGAATTCCATTAGAAAATAGAATAGGGATCATTTGGATGAGGTAGAGTACTCAAGGCAAGACATTCATTTTAATCATAGCTATACATCCTAGCCAAGAGACTGGCTATGAGCTCCAGCACTTCAAAACTTGTCTCACTTTCTCAAACAATGGGACAAAATTAGCCTTATATATGTGCCTAAATATAGGGATTATGAATATATCTAGGTATACAAAGCTCTCAGGGGACCACTTAAATGGGAAGGAGGGTTGTATGTTAGGAATTGGCTTTAGACTCCCAAGTGGAATGGCTTCTGACTTTGTCAAATTAATTTTATAGCCAGAAAATTAGCTTAATGAGTCAACAACATTAAGTAAGATGGGAGCTGAAGTTTCTGGTCTTGAAATATAAATTAAAACATCGTCTGCATAGAGGCTTATCTTGTGGTCCACTTTATCTATTTGTAGGCCCTGAATAGAAGGTGTGCATATGGTCTCTGCCAGTGGTTCTATGACCAGGGCAAATAGAAGGGGGGACAGAGGACACCCCTGCCTAGTTCCTCTATGCACAGGAAAGCTGTCAGACCTAATACCATTGGCTAGTATAGATGCTTGAGGATTACTGTATAAGACCTTAACCTATCTAATAAAATTATCTCCTACATCAAATTTATCCAAACAGCAACATAAAAACAAGTGTCTCCAACTACTTGTCAAACTACATGAAAAAGTGAATTTGACCTTTCCTAAGTGACTTATCAGTATTTATAGTATTATTTTGTGTTTTGTATTTTTTTTGTGAAAACCAGATGTTTTTCTATAGTTAATTTATTGATCATGTAATTTACTGTTCATTTAGTTCAAACTCCATGGGTTTTACTGGTGAATCAATGACAGATGACAGTGTTTCCATGTTCACTACGGAGCCTCTATACATCCAAATGGGTATATTTGATGACCATGAAAAGATGACAAACTGCATTTTACATCAATTATTTGCATGTATTGATAGGTTTAGTGGATCAACAGGTATTAAACATTTTAGATCAGTAGATGGTTTTGGTCGAAGGTGGATGTTTGGGTATTTATGAGTTAATATACTACAATTGTACTGCAACCACATACATGCATCTTTAGAAATGTAAGGTCAACCTCATTAAAATTTTTCCCCACAGCTAAACATCTTACAGGCTACTTACAGAAATGTGATATACAATTCATAACTATGTTTTCAAAAGCATATACTCACCTGAAAATCTGAATTTTTAGCATATGTTTATTTGTATAAATATAAACATATAATATGGGACATATGGAACATACTATGTTCGTCCAGGTCAATACTGGTGTTGTGCTGTGTGTTTTTCAGTGCTGTTGGCATCCAGCAGAAGGCGGCCTTCAGCGTGGCCAGAGGAACCAATGAGTTCCCTGACAGAGGCAGTGTCATTCGCTTCACCACGGTCATCACTAACATCGACGATGACTACAACACAGATACAGGACGTTTCAGGTGACACAGCCTGTCCTGTCATCATTTTATCATCCCTTACCATCTTTTCCAAGAGTGAAACTCCTTGAATACATACTAACCAGGACAAAAACACTCTTCTTGTTTTGTAGATGTCGTGTCGCAGGAACATATTACTTTGTATACCACGCCTCTTTAGAGGATCGACTCTGTGTGCTGCTAAAGCTGGACCAGAACCTGCTGGCATCATTCTGCGATCACCGCCGCCACAAAAGACAAGTATGAGCTTAAAGATGCTGTGATAGGAACACATTCTCCTGTCCCTCTGGAACTGCTATAGAATGAAGTTGTATTACATCTTATATCTTTAAATACACCGATCAGCCATGATATTGTGACAAATGACACCAGAATGGAAAAAATAAGGTGATGGTGACAACTGCATCAGAGCATCTCCAAAACTCCAGGTCTTTTCTAGTGTTCACAGTCTGCAATAGTTATAAAGAGAAAGAATAGATCTGATTTTATATAAATATTTCTATACATTTAAATATTTACATATTTAATATGTAGTTGTACATGGTGTAATATGGGGGATTTACATATTCTGACCGCTAGTTAACTGAAAGCCACTTACTTCACAAATGGGAACAGACAAACCAAACGAGTGGCAGAATGAACAATCACGATATGTGTGATTACAAAGCATTCACTGTACATTTTACATTTGTTTAACATGTTTTCATTCCAACTTAGAACTCCCAATTTCACACTGAAGGTCTAATTTCATGAGTAATGTGTTGGAATGAACAAACACAGTTGAATGATAACGGGATGTAAAGATTCCATGTCATGTATTATAAACAGTAAAGTCAGACAAGGAGGCAAAAATTGATGTGCACAGTTGATGGAAAGAAAATGGGAGGGTTAAATTACATTAAATAGAGCAAAGCAGCTGAATTGTCATTGTGCTTTCCACTCCGCTAATTCCAGGTGACGTCCGGTGGCCTGGCTGTCTACATGTCCAGGAATCAGGAGGTTTGGCTGGAGACCAAAGACTACAAAGGGATGAGAGGACAACACAGTGGTTACAGCATCTTCTCTGGCTTCCTGCTGCACGCTCACTGAAGGCATTTATTACAGCTTTTCCTTAAAATACTTGTATGGTTGTCAAAACACTTCAAGTATATAGTTTTTGACCACCTATTACAGCAGGTAAATATGTTGTAACTGTATTTTAAGTAAATCCAATGAATCTACATATACAGTCAAAATATAACGTGTTTATGTAAGATCTCCTGCAGATCAGATCGCAAATTTTTTATTTTGATTTAATTGTGATCCAGTGTTAACCTTCCTGTGCTATTTGAGTATAAATAAGGCCATTTTTACAACAATGTTTTAATCTGTTTAAAGTAGTGCTGTCAAACGATTAAAATTTTAATCAGATTACTCACATGGTTGCTGCAGATTAATTTTGATTAAATATCATGCATTTTTAATCTATATTAATCACGTTTAATTTTGCATGAGCAAACAGACTCAATAAAGAAGGGAATATATATGCACTTAACATATTTATTAAATACCTTCAACAGTTTCAACAAAACAACTTTAAACAAAACTTGAAAAAACTGTTCCGTCTTGGGTTTTTTCTACTCAAGTTTCCCACTCAGAGGGCCAATGTGCTGTTTAGCTTCTTCCATCTTTATCGGTTGTTTTTGCTGCCCTGTCACTACCGGATCAACTGCCCATTTGCGACAATAACTCTACTTGGACAAACTGCCCAAAATGTGTTGCCAGAGTCATTCTGCGCTGCAAATGGGTTAATTGTGTACATATTTTTTATCAGATTGACCATGGGGATGGATGAATCCACATTAATGCATTAATGTTGACAGCCCTCATATTCACCTCTGTGGACAGAGCAGATAACAAAGCAAATGGAAAGTACAAACTAAACTTGTGAACTGGTGCACATGCATAGGTGGGGAAACGTCACCCCGGTGCCTAGCCGCAGCCACCAGGAAGTGCCCAGCATTGCTGAAACAAAATGAAACAAAATTTATTAAAAGCAGACCCAGTTGGCTAACAGCTATGGTCGTTAAATACACTGACCCAATACAACCAAGGTAAAACAATTTACTCAAAATCAATAGGACATTCAAATCTAGGTTACCCCCAAAATCAAACAGAAATAAACTTAGAGTGGCAGTAGAAAAAAAAGAAACAAACTAAATTTTAAACTAAAGGCCAAAACAATATTAACTATACACAATAATCAAGCAAAGCAACACAGCACAATAGGATTAACCAAAGTAAACTCAAATTTAAAAAAGGCAAAAATATAACCATAGCAAAACAGCAGCAGGTTTGCCTGACAGGAAATGAGCAGGAGTTATAAAGGCTCAACTTAATAAATTGTGATTCATGGCACCAAACTTAATAAATTGTTGTTTTCACAGCATCCTTAATGGTTAACAGGAACCAGTAGATTGGACCAGAACCAGCACTAAAAATAAATTAACTTAATTATTTCTTCCTAATTTTTGTTTTGAAACAAAAACCCAGGCTTCAACTACCTGAATAGTGGCAAACGGCAAACCACAGCAGAGCTGAAAGCAGCAGTAATGAAGCTGCCATATTGAACACAGGTGGCTTAAATAAGCCTCTTCACTAGGGGGCACGTCAAAGGGGTGGAGCCAACAGGGGCACTTAAGAGGCAGTGAGAAAACTGACCACTCTACTACATAAGCATATGAGTAAATGCATGTCCCCTTCATCACGCCTGTAGCCGTACGGCCTGTGTGTACCTCATGTGTACTAAGTGAAATTTGAGAGAGAGCGAGAGAGAGAGATATGTATGGTACGGAGACCAGGGTGGGGGTGACTTTTCAAACCCTACTAGCAACTTTTCTTAAAAAAGCATACTATAAATCTATGGACTTTTTCTAGTGTTACTGGTGACTTTTATGGTGTTTTGGAGACTGTGACGTACTGTAACTGATCTCCATCATCCTAAAGCGGTCAGTGTCACAGTAGCCTCCCATCGGCCCACCCACCATTCGCAAATTAGCTTTTTAAGCCCCAGATTTTTTCAAGTCCTAACAACGCCCATGTATTCAACAGTTTAATCTAACCCAGACAGCTAGCGATTTTGGCCCAAAGTCATTTTCAAGTTGTCAAGTCCGCTTTGAGTCAGATCTGAATCACACTTGTTTTACAGTCACCGTGCGATTTCTGTCCAACATTGGGTAAGTTCTAATTGGCGAAGGCTTTGTTCTGGCAAACAATTTCACTCGGCTTCCTTAAGCCCCCCAGCCCCAGCCCATCCAACTGTGCAGATCTAAATACCGTTCCTTTGCTCGGCTGTTAAGCTACTCACAGTAGGGAACAGCACACTTACTTTTTAAGTGGTTCATTTTCTATTTTTTTCGGTCTATTTTTCCACCTGCTTCGTCGTATCTAGGCAAAAAGATGCTATTTCTGTATCTGCAAAAATACCGACCACATCCCACAATGCACTGTTTCGTGACGGAGCTGCCTGAACGCTCTTGCCAGTTCCTGCCCCCACAGGTAACTTCATTTGCATGTCTATGCCAATAAGCTATGGATTCAAACTTGGTTGCCACTTCGTCTTGCTGGTCGTCTTGCTCACGCTTCGATTGCTTGTCTTGCTCAGTTCGATTGTTGATCAAGTAAGTTCTCTTTATTCATTTTAATAGTGTTACTGAATTACATTTTATTCTGTTGAATTTATTTGGCTCAGAATTAGATTTCTCAAATTCTTGCTTCTAACACATCTTTTTGACAGACCTCTATTGCCTGTTTAGGCATTGTTAGCCAAAGAAGTTATCAAACTCATAATGTGGAGGTCTAGCTAAATCTTTTCTTTTACCCGATTTATGCCAAGAGTATACATGGGGAAGTCATGCTATTTGGCCTTTTCACCAAGTTTTACTGGCTCCCCCGACTGTTTGCAGATGGGAAATGCAAGTAATTCACTGAACTTTATTTAAACTACAGTAACAAACTAAAGTGACAAACCAGCCAGATCATTTGTTAAAAATGTGAAGGGGCACAACGCCTACTATGGTTGCGACAAATGCAAACAGTCGGGAACATACAGTACATTCTGAACAGGATGACATTTCCAGAAACAACATTCAGTCTAAGAACTGATGTGGGCTTTGAAAGAATGATGGATGAAGACCATCACATTGGTGCACCTCCTGATCTTGGCCCTAATGTAGGATTTATATCCAACTTCCCAGTTGACTATATGCATTTAGTGTGTTCAGGTGTATGTTGAAGATTGCTTGCATTATGGATGAAGGGTCCTCTTCCTGTTAGACTGCAACATCAGAAAGTGAAAAAAGTTGTCATAATTACTTCTTGGCTCAAAATGCTGCATTCTAAAGAATTCGCAAGAAAACCCCAGGCACTGGCAGAATTGGGTAGGTGGAAAGCAACTGAATTTCAGAAGTTCTTATTGTATACAGGGCCACTAGTTTTTGCACCAATATTGGACACATCAGTGTATCACAATTTTATGTACCTCTTTCCGGGAATTACAATTTTATGTAGCCCATCATTGTGCATTACATTGAATGGTTATGCCCATAGCCTTTTAACAACATTTGTAACCCATTTTGGCCAAATTTATGGTAGAGAACAGCTTGTGTACAACATTCATGGACTCCTTCCTTTAGCGGAGGATGTAAAACATCATGGGCCCCTTGATTCTTTTTCTGCTTTTCCTTTTGAAAATCATATGAAAGAACTAAAGAAAATGATACGAAAACCTGAGTTTCCCCTAGGCACAAAGTGTTCGCCGGCTCCACGAACAGTCAGCCCTGATTGTACCTCCAGAAAAACCAGGTGCCCTTGCACAAAGAGAACATTTCAATGGACCACTCCTTGAAGGCCTTCCCATTAAAAGACAATTTAAATAACAAAATTTCCCACAATTCTGTTTAAAATGCAGTAAGCCTGACAATGCATTTTATCATCAATCTGACATCTGCCTGGCAGAGAATATTGTAGAGACAGATTGTGGTGTCTTTGTACTTTGTAAAAAGTTCTGAGAAATCATCCTTTTTCAGTTACCCTTTTAATTCAGAATTGCTGCAAATTTACACTGTCAGTTGTCTGTCTGCCCATCTACATGTTGTCAGGGCTGAATAAATCAAAATTAAGTGTGTATTACTACACACAGACAATTCTATTGTTGCTTCTCCATTGTAACACTCCATGTAAAAAGCTTATTCTATGTACATAGTTCATTTCTCTTCTCTGTTGTTTTTCCCTCAAGTCTACCTACTTTGTATATAGTTCATTCTAAAGGAAATATCACCCTGTCCTTGTTTAATTTCGTTTTACAAATTTCCAATTAGACAGTATTCTCTCCTTTAATATTTTGTCTTCCTTCACTTCTTCCCTCTCTAGGCAATGTACCACGTTGTAGAATTCCTTGCCTCCAGATCCGTCAATATTGTTCCACAAGAATGGTTCGACAACCAGGTGGCATTTTGGCCTTTTTTATAAAAGCGACCAACGAATAAACAAGGCAATTGAAATAAAGGAGAGACCTGGTCCAGAGTGGCACTGCTATGCTGCATGATCACTAGCAAGTGCAAGTACAAGTGGATTTCACATATCTGTAAATGATGAAGCTTTAAATGGAACCCACACTGACTGTTTTGTTGTCTCTCAGATACATATCAGGAGGACAGGAGGAAGTACAAAATGTCCTTGACATGCTCCACATCTGACCTGCAGACTGATGAAGAGGAAGACATGAGAAAGAGGAAGAGACAGAAAAGTGTCAAGTATGGCAATACAAGCTATTTCTTGAGTAAGTTTAACAGTATCACTGTATAAGTTGTTGTCTTGCGAAACAATACTAGTTTCCATTAAGTTTTGTAGTGACTTGTAGCATTGTCATACTAAACGTCTTCACATAACCAGACATCACCCCGAACATCCGCTAGCCGGAGAAGCTAGTTGCAGCACAAACGCAAAACAGTCAACTTTGGCAGAGAATTTTAAGACAAAATTCTTCAGGTTTTATTGATTCATTGCACTATTAACTGTTATTGCCTTGTTGGTTGAAATTTTTCACTGGCAGCTGTGTTTTCTTACCTCTATTAACGTCATGTTCAAAGGCAGCAATAAAGTAATTGCACAACAGGCTAGAAAAGAAGGCCAAGTTTAAGTTATTTTAATTTTGTTTTTATTTTCATACCTCTGCTAATGTCCTGCTCAAAAGCTTATAAAGCGTCTACTGTGGTATGTAGTTACTGCACTGCAGTGTAGGCTGACAAAGAAGGCCATGGAAAAACATTTTTGAATCAATTTTATATATTCTTTTTTTTTGGTATTGACCCCTGTATCGGGATACATATCATATCGTGAGGTTGTTGGCGATACCCAGCCCTAACGTCTAGACAGGTCAACCCAAGTGGATGCGGTGGAGTTCAAAGTACATTGACTGGTGAAAAAACTTAATTCATTTTCAACAAGCTGATTTTTAAGATTTTTTCTCTCAAGCATGTCATGGTGTTTTGTAATACTTGCATGTAAATATTTATGATTTAAATTTTACTTTCTCCTTGCAGCTGCAGAATTCCATATTGTAAAACTTCTGGACACCATCAGGCAGCAGCAGGTCCAGCAGGCAGAAACAATAAATTATATTTTAAGAGTGCTGCAGGATGGCTGGTCTGGCCCCAGGGACGTACCAGAGGTAGGCCTACCACAGGCCTTCAACTACCCCCTGGAAGTGGACGACCTGGACCACCACAAGGCATGGCTGGACAACCCTGCAAATGCACAGGCAAAATTGAAAATGGTATGACTGCATGTATGCACAACCATTCAGACAACAGTCTATCTGCTATCATTATAATAATATTAACTAGAACTGCAAGCAGTTATGAACGCAGGCCAAGCCTCCCTGCGCCACTCGGCCCCCAGGCCCTGTGGAGCCCACGGAAGTTGGCCCCGAAGGATGACGGTCTCAGGGCAACCTTGGGGAGGCTCTGCCCCCATTCATAACGGTTTACAGTTGTTTTTAGTATTCCAACGTCTCAGCCGCAGTATCCGGTCTAATGGGAAAAGTGCGGCAGAAGTGCGAAAGGCTTAATGTGTGGTGACTTGGATTTGTTTTAATAAATTGCATTCACCTTGAACAATCATTACTAAACTTATGGCTGGCCTCAGGAGTGACCTGACATCTTCTGATCAACTTTCATGTGACTTGATGTTTCTCTGTTTATATTGCCCCCTATTGGCTCTTTGCACCAAATTTGGCACAGAGCCTCTGGTTGACCTCTGACACAAGTGACTTGAGTTTGATGTTGATAGTATTTACCTTGACAAAAATATGCAATAATATGTGTTTTTTAGCTAGCACTAAAATGTATTTGTTTATAACTAGTGCAGTTTTGGAGTTGCAAAATTCTTTTCATAACTTTTGCTCAGGCAAGCCTGGAGATTGTATGTGCAAAATTTCATGTCGATGGAGCTTAAGTCCTAGGAGGAGTTCGAAAAAGTACGTTTTCAATATGTAGTGACTTTGAAAGAGAACACATCTGCAATTTTTGTTATGGAAGATCTCTGTCCTGTTCTACAGGGTCCCTATAAATTTCACAGCCCTCAGCGTAAGTGTTCAGCTGTAGTTATTGTTTGTTGTTTATTGTGTAATAAGCCACGCCCACATTGACCAGCCACACCCACCTTCAACATGTGGTCCCAGGAATGGCCCTTCATCACAATTCTCACAATTCTTTTGATAACTTTGGATCAGGTACAGGAGAACAGTGGATGTGCCAAAATTCACACTGATCAGACAAAATCCCAAGAAGGAGTTTGAAACAGGTTTTCCAGTTTTTGCAATTTTGTGAAAAAAAATTAAGGCGGAAATGGGCGTGGCCTATCTCACGTGATTCAGGTTTATTCAGGGAATCTGAGGATATGAAGGTTTTGAAGGTGTGACATACGGTGTGAGAATTATAGACCAAAATGCATTGGCATTGATTATAGTGCCCCCTGCAAGTGGAGATAAGTGATTTTTTGCGCCTGAGGTACGTGCATGGGTCTAGACCAACCCTCCAAATTGCACTTCCCTGCCTTGCACAGTTTAGGCTGCAGCACCACTTTTATCAACAGAAAAAGAAAACAAAACTAGAACTGCAAGCAGTTATGAACGGGGGCCAAGCCTCCCAGCGCCACTCGACCCCCAGGCCCTGCGGAGCCCACGGAAGTCACCCCCCAAAGGACGACGGTATCGGGGCAACCTTGGGGAGGCTCGGCCCCCATTCATAACGGTTTGCAGTTGTAGTTATTATTCTAATGTCTCAGCCGTGGTATCCACTGTAATGGGAAAAATGCAGCCGAAGTACAAAAGGCTTAATGTGTGGCGACTTGGAGTTAATATAATAAATTACGCCGATGTTGACCAATCATTATTAAATCTTACGGCTGGCCTGAGGAGTGACCCCAGATCATGCTCAACACATGTTGTGTGAATCTGAACAACTTTCATGTGACTTGATGTTTCTCTGTTTATAGCCCCCCCCATTGGCCGATTTGGGCCAAATTTTGCACAGAGCCTCTGGTTGACCTCTGAAATAAGTGAATTGACTTTGATGTTGATAGCATTTACTTTCACAAAATCATGCAACAATATGTGTTTTTTAGGTACCACAAAAATGTATTTGTTTACAACTAGTGCAGTTTTTGGAGTAGCAAAATTCTTTTGATAACTTTGGCTCATACAAGCCTGGAGATTGTATTTGCAAAATTTCATGTCAATGGAGCTTAAGCCCTAGGCGGAGTTTGAAAAAGTAGGTTCAGGTTCAGGTTCAGGTTAACTTTATTAGTACCCGTAGGTAGATTTGTTCTGCAGTAACGGAAGGAGGCATC
>JAPQRQ010000022.1:9924786-9937566 GCA_037367365.1 Apogon talboti | reverse complement strand
ATGCAACAACCAATCAGAATTTCCCTGAATTTCCCAGGAGCCAATCAGCGCTCTGAATGCAGATGCTAGAGAAGTGAGGGGTAACTACACAAAACTTTCACGGTTGCATGATCATGGCGAGTAAACACAAAACGGAGAAAAGGAAATTTGAAGAGGCACCGCCAAATTATAAATCCGCTGTGTGGGAACATTTTGGCTTCAGCGTTGAGTATGATAACCAAGGCAAAAAGACCGTCAGCAAAGAAAGCACGGTGTGCAAGCATTGCTTTGTAACTATCGCCTACGCGACAGGTAACACATCCAACATGTCGAGCCACTTACGTTGTCATCATCCGGCTGTATCCATAAGTGGAGCAGCTCGGAGAGCTGGTTTGCCAGTGAAAACGCAACCATCCATTGCTGCAGCCTTCCAAAAACAATTTTCTAGCAATTCAGAAGTAGTGGCACCTTGTTGATTTGAATTAGAAAGGGCAAATAACTTACTGCATGTTAGAGCTAAGATAACATTGATGTATCGAAACGGAACCGTTACTGTGGCCCAAAAACCGTCATACAAACCGAACCGTAGGCACACTGTACCATTGCATCCCTAATATGTATATATATATATATATATAAAAAATGTGAAAAAGACATGTCTGAAAAGGTCAAACAACATGCCCTTTATTCCAGAACAAAAAATTTAAATTGAATATTTTTTTTATTTGATTCAACTTGATTAATCAATTAATCATTTCAGCTTTAATTGCAAGATAAAAATAAAACTCAGTTTCCTGTCATGGGAGCAGAGGTCATTCTTACCGAGCCTCCAGCCGTACTCCCAGGATGTCAGCAGAGGAAATTCAAACTTCTCCTCAGGTCTCATTTGGCCACGCCTCCGCAGGTACTGACACCGACCCTTCCCCTAAAAGCAAATGCACAAATGATATAACATTTTAATTTGATATATTTAAGAAAAATTACTACAGTTAAGATTTAAATGCAGTGTGCTTTTCATCAGAAAAAAGTATGGACTTTAATTATGAACCAGGCCAAAACTATAACTAGCAACAAAAAAGTGAAATTGAAGCATTGATAAAAAAACAGCTGTTTAAAAAAATGAAAATTGAATATGAACTACAGTAAACAAATCATTGTGAACTAAAACTAAAATAATCGCAGGTGAAATTACAGTGGGAAATAAGAATAAAATTATAGTTTTATAGCTTATAACCCTAAGCCTAACCCTAACCCTAAGCTTCTGTAAAACTAAATAAAAACGTATCTTAAACTAATCAGTTCATCAGAATAAACTAATGGACCACTACAACTAAACTAGAATCATACACCAAACTGAAACATTTGAAAAACTACAGCAACCAGTGTTACTGTAGTTTTCAGGTGTTTGTTATTTGTTATTTTAATGTGATACATCCACTCTAACTAAATATGCTTTTTTAAATTAGAACAAAGTGCAGTAATGAGATGCAAATGAATCTATCAACAAACAGGTGTTTAATTTTTCTGGAGTAAATGTATAATAATGGATTAGATTTATATAGCGCTTTTTCTGTTAACGCATACAATGGATCCCTTATTCATTCACTCTCACCTTCTGGTGGTGGTAAATTATGTTTGTAGCCACAGCTGCCCTGGGGCAGACTGACGGAAGTGTGGCTGCCCCTAATGGCCTAATTCGCCCCTAATGGCCCTTCTGACCACCACCAAACATTCATACACCAGTGTGAGTAGCAGCACTGGAGGCAAGGTGGGTGAAGTGTCTTGCCCAAGGACACAACAGCTTGGACAGAGCTGGATTTGAACCCCTAACCCTTCGGTTATCGGACGACCCACGCTACCTCCTGAGCCACGGCCACCCCCAATATGACAAGGACCTGACCTGGTGTGAGTCCTGATACAGAGACAGTCTGGTCTGAGGGGACACCGGCCTCATCGGAGGAGGAACACTGGGTTTCACCTCTGCAGACAGAGGAGGAGGAGGAGGAGGGAGGGCAGTCTGCTTCTCAGGCATCCAAACAGGAGGAAGGACAGTCCTGATGAGAACAGCAAAGTCAGAGCTTAAAGTTAGAGTTGAAAGTTCAAACACAAAACACTCACATCCTGCTGCAATAATGAAGATGACTGCCAGAGAGAGGTGAAATGATTAATTGATTAATCAATTTGAATTGATAAAAAAAAATTTGATCCAAAAATTCACTTAACTGAGCTCTACTGTTATATCTTACATGCATAAAATATTTCTTCCTGAAAGAAAAAACTATGAAGACCAACGCCGGAATCAAAGCTAAAAGCATTATTAAAAAAAAGTAAACTACTACTGTATTTGTAAAAATTTACCAAAATTAAAATTTGTTAAGCATGCCTTTAATATATTTTTACTATTTTCTTTCACCTATTCAAATAATTATTTAATCATTTGAATCACAGAAAATATTGGATAGCTGTAGCTCCACTGCAAGATAAAAAAAACATACACACACAACAAAATTTAGATGTGACAGGAAGAATAACTTGCTCTGCAAATATTTTGTAAAGAGGAAAAGAGATGCCACTTTCATTCAATTAATTTTTCACTGAGGACACAAGTATTGATTCATTACACATTACTGTGTTTTCATCGACTCGCAAATTTGCATCAAACTATTTCCATTACAGAATCAGTTGAGACATTGTATATATTCCCCCAATGTCGGTTTGGGCATATTCGATACATAACTTGTCAGGACTAGGGCTGGGTAAAAAAATCAATTTGATCAATTTTGGATCGATTTTATTTAAATTTTGCATTATCGAGTAATAGTGGATGACCGATTTTTCAGAGCAAGACGACAAGTACCTGACCCGGGTACTGCCGACACACAGCCGGCTCCGTCTTGCAGGCCCCTGGGGGAGATGGGGCGTCTCGATCTCGCTTGCGATGGTTCTGGCATGGGAGGGGCGCAGAGGAAGGGTGGGGAAAACACCTCCACGGGAGGTCCTCCCAGCCTCAAACTCAAGTGGTGTTCACTGCAGAACCACAAGAGTGGAGCTGCATAGAGTCAGACCCACCAGGTAGCCGGGTGGAGCTGCACCTGGCCACCCGAGTCTGCCCTGCCCACCAATTCCGGAGAGGCATTTCAGGGAGCACCCTCTAGTCTGTACATCTACGGCGCCACAACTGCATTAAGATATAGGCTATTTGTGAAAGCTGGTGATACAGGTTGTTAGTGACTGATTTCAATCATATCACATTAATTACTGTTATAACATCTGTTTTAACAGTAATATATGTGTTAAATTTATGGAAGTTTACGGATTCCTAGTCTGTCAATGGTTCATATTGCGTATGCACATTTAGCCTACCAAAATCACAGACTCCACAGTATTAAAATCAAATCATATCTATAATATGTACAGTACTAGGAGTGTTTTAATATCGTACCAATCTTACCATTTCCCTTCAGTAGGCTGTGTTGTTTCTGTGGTGCTGGTTTCAGGTCTGTTGGATGGGAACAGTTTGGCATAACGCTTCTTCCAAGCCAAACGGGTCAACACCTCCTTCTGGATCTGCTCTCTGTAGCAGTTCTGGCTCTGGGTTGTTAACAGGGAAGGCATCTCCTAACAGATACCTTCAGTCATTATCCACAACATTATGAGACTCAGTCAAAGTGGTCACTCAAATTATGCATCAAAGGAAATAAGCCAAAGACAACAGTTTATTGAATGGAAACAGTCAAGGAAAAACTTTATTAGGACCATTATTAACAAAGGCAACTGTTAGGCTAGAGACATAAGGACTGGTGAGTTAATTAGAAAAACTATTCTGATAATAATTTAAGTCAGTGTTCAACAAATGTGCAGCTAAAGAGTCATGTGATTATTGTGGATTAAAATATTCTACTGTGACATCACTAATGTCACTATGCACAATGAACAGGCAATTAACCATGAATAAAACCTATAGAATAAACCTAAAGCACCAGTGTTTTTTCTTGTTTGTTGATGACTTGCTTTGGTATGGTATATGGTAATGGAAAATATCTATATACACGGCACATTATTCTATATTTATTTACAAAACCTGACAATTACAACTACACTGAATACTGCACACATGTTTTGACCTGACTGATTTTATATGTTTGTTCTTAACTGCTTTTATATTTGCTTCCTGTATTTATAATTCTGGGCACTTTACAGAGCATAAAAACAAAATTTTGTTACACTGTACAGTTGTATTTTTGCAATGACAATAAAGCTTATTCTATTCTATTCTATTCTATTCTATTCTATTCTATTCTATTCTATTCTATTCTTCCTCCTGCATATAATACAAATACATCAATAAACCAAATCATAAACCCACTGGTTCGTCTTACCACTAGTTCGCCAGCTCACATTTCAGTTATGCATTTTTTCTAAAGCAATAAACAATGGCATTCATTCACAAGTTGTGCATGCTCTGTAAATTCAGACTGTACCTTTACAAAACATGATATGGATGAATAAAAACAATATACTGATTGTACATGAAGTGAGCACACACCACGTAGTGAACACTACCAGATGTCTTTAATGTTTTAAGTATCGAAAAAAGTCAAATCCGTGACTAAATAACAATAACTAACACATAGAGCAGGTGCTACATGCTGAAACCTACACCTGAACAAATGAAATGCTGTTTGTAAAATCCAAATGTATGACTTTACCTGTTTGAGTATCTGATGCAGGGACGTGTGAATGAGCTGTGGATCAGATCTCAGATGACACACTGGACCAGGATGACACATGAGACACATCCCGTTCTAATGTTCAACCTGGACACATTCACCTGAACCTGATCAGTGCTAAAGCACAACAACACAGCCAATGCCTTTGTATTAACACACTGAAATCACCCTTATTTATTCATATAAAAGTGGACTTTATGACAGTATCATCTGTCACACACTAGAGTTATATCCATATAATGGTCCATGTTAAGAACTTAATGTCATAAACAGTCACATCACATTAATTATTTTTGGAATTAATTAATCTTTGAATTACTTTCTTTAACCAAACTATAATTCAGAGTTCTCTGTGTTTCTCCCCTTTCAGATTTCAGTCACAGTTTGGTTTAAAGTTGCAGCTATCAACTTTTTTTAATAGATGAAAAAAAAAAATAGTAAATAAATGAAACAGACGTGTGTCATGACATAGAATGAATGATATAGTATCATCAACTTGTTTTGGCTTGTCTGACCAAATTTCAGCTGGATATGTTCAACCTGTTAGGAATAGTACATCAAAATGTGAAAAGAGATAATTTCCTGTTACCACTATGAGTCAAATTTAATAATGTGTCATTTTTTTCGCGGCGGGACTAACATCAAACACAACAACTTTGGTTCTGATCGGACAAAAAATGACCTAGTTATAACAGTTTCGTTTTTCATGGCAAGACATCAAAATTTACCAGAGCGTGTTGCTGGAAGTACTGGTGGAAGTTGTGTTAGGGGACACTATAGAGCCATTTTTGAAGGTTAGTTTATGAAACCCTAGAAAATATAAAATTTTTTGCTGCCACTCATCATTTTGCCCAAAAAAAGTGACTTTTTGCGCATTTTCAGGCCCTCAAAAATGGAACGGAAGACCAAAAAGAAAAAAAAAAAATAATAATAAAAACACAAAATACAATAGGGCCTTCGCAGGCCATTGCATGGCTAGCGCTCCGGCCTGAATAACTAAATACATACACATACATACAGTACATACTGAACTGTATTAAGTATCTTGAGGTGGAGCCTCACAATACTTAAAACTATTTATTTATGTATGTATGTAAATGATCACACTGTAGCGTTCTGTACAAAGTCACAGCTATCTTTAATTAATTTCCACAACTGAATTCTAAACCTAAGCCAAATTTCAACTCTTTTGAAAGTCTTAGTCTTAGCCTATCCAACCCAATCTATAAAACACTCCAGCCTATGATATTTATTATAGTGTATCGTACTCCTGGTCCATACATGGAATTTTTCTCAGAATTTGCTGAGTTCCCTAGACAGTCTAGTCCTTAAAACAGATAAAGAAATTATTGTTGGAGGACAATGACAGTATCAGGAATGGATTTATTTTGTTACTAGTCTCGATTAGCTTTAGTCAGTGTGTTCACTGGTCTATTTTTAGGCATATCAAGTGGCACATAAACACAGACCAGCCCTGTTCTTCTGACGTCAGTCTTATTAGAAAACATCCCCCTTGCAACACATTCCCAATACAGGGTTCCTACCTCTGTATTTAGGCTGTATTTACTACATCCCCCTTTCTCAGTAGACAAGTGGGTATTGCAATAACACAAAACTAAAACCATTCATTCCTGCCTAAAAAAGGATTTTATTGAATTGTTTGAGACACTGTATAAAGTTCTGATCCAGTCCTTCATCAGCAGACCACTACCCACCATCGATGGAAGGATAAACACATTCAGCTGGCTGCTGCAGCTGAACACATAGGTGTCCAAGATCTGTGAGTCCAGAGGGATACATTTCATTGATAATGTTAATCTGTTTTGGCAACGGGATGATCTGTTTAAGGGAAAGGGCCTACACCTGGCCAGAGATGGAGTGAGATGGTTGTTGGACAACCCCCTCCATGTTCTGAGGCATCAGAATGGCCCTGGAAGGGATCTCAAGGAGCCGACAAGAGAAGAGAGAAATGAGAGAGGTACTTCTGCCTTGCCAGTTGAGGACCCGGCTAAGGATTCAGCTGCAGCAGCTTCTTCAGCACAAGCACCTGAACTGCAGAACTCACCACAGCCCGGGGCCCCACCTGCTGTATCCACACCTTCGTCACTGTCCCTTTCTTCTCCTCCTTCACCAATTGGCTTTCCTGATCACCTTGAAAACTTGGTGAAAACAGGAATAAATCAAATCAAATTTCAAATCAAATCAATTTTATTTATATTACGCCAAATCATAACAGAAGTTATCTCATGGCACTTTACATATACAGCTGGTCGAAACAAGACTCTCAAGCTAATTTATAGAAACCCAACAGAATCCACCAGGAGAAAACACTTGATGACAGTGGTGAGAAAAGACTTCCTTTTGACAGGTAGAAACCTCGAGCAGACCCCGACACCTGGAGGATGGTCGTCTGCCTGGAGGTTGAAGCTAAAGGGTAAAGCAAGAGAGAGAGAGAGAGAGAGAGAGAAAGAAAGATGGGGGGGGTAAGACGCCAAGAGTTAGCATGGATAAACCAACCCTGAATTATGAGGATGGAGGTTTGAAAATCCCTAATTTTCAGTTGTACTATTATGCTGCTCAAGCCAGATTTCTGGCACAGATGTTTGATACAGGCCCCCCTCCTTCATGGATCAATATTGAAAGGATAGAGATGAAAGAGGAGATACCGAGAGGAAAGAGGAAAGAGGAGATAAGCGGCAACTGACAAACCGTTAATCATCCATTCAGTCCAAGTTTGCTATAAACTCAGCAAAATGTTTAAGATAGAAGGATTTCTCTCTCCTAAAACTCCATTTTGGGGAAACAGATTACCACCAATTATTCTTCAGAGCGGTGTTAGGATTTTTACTTATAAATCTGACTCCAATTGTAAATCCCACACGATCATTACATTGGTTATTACCTTGACCATAAAACAGACCTGAAACAGGATTAAAGAGTAACAATAAATCAACCATTTAATGAGCATTAATCAATCTTACACAGCTCTGTGGTCTCCCAAGATTACAGAGGATCAGTGTCCCTAGCAAACAGACATAAAGTACCTAAACAAAAATCCATCTCCCTAATTCTTCGTCCTCAAGAGAGCCCTGAATTACACTTTTCCTCATCCTTTATATACCCCTTTTCCACCAAAATGAACCTGGTGCTAGTTCGGTGCTGGTGCTAGAGCCAGTGCTTAACTGGTTCCAACCTGGTGCCTCCAAAGAACCGGTTTGCTTTTCCATAGGCCAGGACCCAAGTCAGAGCAACGTCATTACGTCAGCGTAAAACATGATCACATGACCATGGGTCTGGCATGGGAGACGCTCGCTCGGAAGCAAGCGTTGCTCTTATCTTTACAAGTCTACATTGCAATCCAGCATATTGTTACCCAAGTTTGTGAGGCATAGGAAAACCTAGACAAAATGAACTTTTCACATTTCACATGGGTTTATTCATACTGAAGTAAAAAAAACCAAATAGGCTAAGATTTAAAAAATGCTTTAAAAACTTTACAAAAGGGAAGAAACGTCCACGGGCAACAGCTCTATAAAGAACAAAATAAAGACACCATGCTTTAATTTCACATGTTTTCCCCAAAGTGGACAATAACCCTGTCTACTGGAACACGGTTCAGTCAACTACTCTGTTCACTTTTGGCTTTTATGAACCCACCAAGGAAACATCCTTTCAGAGACAACAACAGTACTCACGTTACCAAAATGTTATTGTTAGCTTGTTGTTAACAGACCACTAGGCTAGTGTCCATAACGTTTGTACTTCGTTTAATCTCTTAAGTATTTTTTTTTGTGTGAGCTATTAACCATGCGTTTGAGAAACAAAACTTATCAGTATCATTTGCTGCTGTTTGAATGAGGGACTCATCCACAATCGAAAACAGAGGTCCGTGGCTGCTGTGGCCTAGTTCAGTGCACCGCCGGACCGTCCCCTAAAACCAAGTCCACCAGGTCCAAATGCAGGATTCTTTTTGGCCGGATGCTGCGTCCAAGCTGTGTTTTCTGTTCCACGTAGTCCTTCTTTATTAATTTCTTCAGTTTGTTCAGGGTCCAGTCCGGCTACGACCGGCTTTGTTCAAGAAGCTCCCTCCAACTTGTCTTGGACTTTGGATAAAGCCCACAATGACAGAAAGCACTGGGTCTCCTCCTCAGTCCACTGCTGCTTGTTTTTGGCATGTATAACTCTTTCTCTAAAAATTTAACTAACCCGCTGTTTGGAGTTTTAAAAATGCCGGTTCATAGCTTTCGCTGTTCCTGTTTGGGTCCGTAACGCCCGCTCACTGATGACGTGGTGGAGTCACATCATTGGTTCTTAGGTCTAGCTCTGGTTTAGCCCAGCTCGAAGTTGGTGCTTGCCTGGAACCTGTTTAGAACCACTTTGGCCAGTGCTTAGGCAGTGGAAACACAAAGAACCAGTGCCAAGTCAGGCACTGGCTCCGAACCAGCCCTGGAACCAGTTTGGTGGAAAAGGGGCTTTAGTCATCCATGGGGTGTTGTCCTCTTCGGCCTCAGCCAATAACCTCACATATCCTCCACACTACAGCTGCCCCCTTCATTTTAACCCCCTATCCTTGCCCCAAAGGCCTTACCAACTCTTACCTTTACAACTAAAATAACAATAACCACTACTCTAAATTTATCTATTCTATTTCTATATTCCACACTCCTAAAAACTAAGCTACCCTACCTGTAACACTCTGTCTGTATTTTTTTTGTTTTACCCTTTGAAGCTTGTAACCATCTAAGGTCAATACGTCACAGAAATCAGAGCAAATCAGTAGAACACAGAAATCATAGTTACATCATGTTGCATTCTAATCACATAAATCTAGATTATTATTTGATCTTGAACCATATAATTCTAACAGCAGTAACTTCAGATCCTGGCAGGAGAAAAGTATCTATCGAATAGAACATTGTTACGAAGATGAAGTATTTTTGTCTTCAGAACAGTTAAAAGAAAATTTTAAGCTGACAAACAAGGACTTCTTCAGTTATCTCCAGCTATGAGATTTTATTAGGGCTAAGCAAAAGGGAAATTGGAATGTACCATGTCTCCAGTTGAACACCTGTGCCATGCAGACCAATCATTAATTAGAACTATCTCAAGGGTGTATGCAGCCCTTATGTCGACTATAGTAATACCAGCTGTGGACAGATCAAGGGTGAAATGGGAAGGAGATCTGGGAATCACCATTGAGGAGCAGTTATGGAGGAATCTGTGTAGAGATGGGGTCACTTCTACTTTAAATACTAGGTATAGATTGATACAATTCAACTTCCTACATCAGCTGTATAGTACCCCACATAAATTACATAAATATAATTCTAATGTATCACCTTTGTGCTTTAGATGTGGTATGGAGGAAGGAACATTCCTTCATTCTACCTGGCAGTGTTCTAAATTACAGGGGTTCTGGCAGGGGGTGTGTGAAACCTTATCGCACATCCATGGGGTCACATTTCCACTGAACACTGAAGTTTGTCTACTAGGGAATCTTACCAAGCTAAAACTGACAAAGTATGCTAACAAACTTACAGAAATCCTGTTGACAATCGCGGAGAAATGTAATGCAAGAAAGTGGAAATTAGACACCCCCCTTTCAATTAAGATGTGGTTAGGTGAAGTTAACAGCTGTGTGCCCCTGGAGAAAATTACTTACTTAATGCAAAAAAGAAGTAGGATGCTCTATAAGATATGGCAACCATTTTTAAACTATATGGAAAATCTACCAGCACACCAGCAGCTTGTTTCTGGGTTAAATAGCGAACGCATCCCTTAGCGCACCCTTCATCGCAAATAGCGAGCTAATGATGGTTCAGCGAACACAGCAGCTTAGTGAACGCAAAATCCGTTTCTGGGCTCGTTGCGTTCGCTAAACCATCATTAGCTTACTATTTGCAAGTATTTGTGAGCGAACAAGCAATTTCCGATGTAATTCGCCATGAGGACAACCTTATTAAAGCCAACTCTTTCCTTTGGTTCCAAAAGTATTATGTTTTATCATTTTATTGATATATGATAAAACACAATATGGTTTCCTGTGATTTGAACCATTCATAATGTTGATTTAGACTGGCTTCGCCCCACTGAATCCCACCTGCCTCCAACCCCACCATTCTCCTGCGTCCGTCCGTAATTGGGTTAAAACGCTTGTTTTTCCGAATATACGTATGTCAAAGGAAATACATTACACACTTTTCTCTCCCCAAAATTAATACATCTGTCAGTATTATGCTTAGAATGAAGAGTTATTCTATTCACACATATATCTTTGCGCCCAGCTGGACATGTAAGGATGACCAGAGTTATTCTGCACCAGTGACTTTATGAACAGAACTCTGAACAGTTACTGTTGGCCGTAACCACACCGAACAACAGGAAAAGAAGAGTGTATAGAAAAACTGAACTCTGCTCCGTTCCCTCATTCACTCACTCGCCACACTCATTACATATTACGCACATACACCGGTTCACTGGCCCCGCCCCCAATACCGCTGTCATTGATTCATCCATTTCTCAAAGCCACATACACTCTGTCCTCTGTTGTACTATGTCCTGAAGTCATCTATATCAATAAATCGATGCAGAGAATAAAATTTAGTGAGCAGATCCATCCTCACACAGTAAATTCATTTTCATCGGTACAAAATGTCCAGGGGAAATATCTGATATCATCAAAGATATTATCAAACTTCTGTTAAAAATCTTATTTTTCAAATATAAATAGTACATTAAAGGAAATACATGACAGAAATAAAGCAAAATGAAGCTACAAGAATATAACCTCATTCTAATGTTAAAATCAGCCCTGTAACGCCAAACTTAACGAGCACAGACTTTTAACCAACTAGCCCAGAGACGGGATAATGCATCTTGCGTTGCATTAGGGATAACAAACTAATGAGTGAAGGGATAACGCATTTTGCACCGCACTGGGGTTGACGAACTAATGAGCGAGCGCAGAAACAAGATAGCGCAAAATGAGTTAAATGGATGCATTTTGCGTTGCGTTGGGCTTAACGATTTAACAAGCTAGTGTAGAAACGAGCTCCAGATTGGTTAAGCTTTTTATACTCGAGTAGAGCTTGTAGGATTTAGGGGTGAGAGGTCACCATATGTCTCATACGGTTCATATGTGTCTGTTTTTTTTTTTTGTTTCTTTGTTTTTTGCTTTTTTTTCTTTCTTGTCTTTTCTCTGTCAGTGTATCTGTCGTGTTTTAAATTTTTTTTTCTGTCTGGGTGTCTTTCTGTTGTCTCTGGTCCTGTTGTTGTGGGTTGGTGAGGTCGTCTTGTTTTGTAAGTATGTAACTGTATTGTCCTATGAAAAATCAAAAAATCTAATTTTTTTAAAAAAGGAAGTAGAATAGCTGGTGTTAGTATAATTACCCATAACTAGAACAAATGTCCATAACTGTTAATACTACTACTGCAAATAAAACTGTTAGCACACATAATAGAGCCCTCTACCATCTATGTAACTATATAATAAACACTATCACAGCTATATGGATAAATGAGTGATGACGATGGAGGCAGGAGGGGAGCAGGACCCCAGCGGATGGATAGATGAGAGGTGAAGCTGGAGGTAGGAGGGAGCCAGATCAGAGAGGATGGATAAGTGAGCGATGATGATGGTGGCAGCAGGGGAGCCGGACCACGGCTGGAAAAACCTGGGAAAACCTGTGACGACATAAAGCACAGAGACTCCAGGGAAGAAGTCAGTAACATGTATTTGCTGGGGCGTGAATAGAGAAGAAGATTAGGAGAGAGAAGGTCAGAGAGGAGGAAGAGGAGCAGAGAAGAGCTCAATGTAATAGAGAAGAAGATTATGAGAAAGAAGATCAGACAGGAGGAGGAGCAAAGAAGAGCTCAGTGTATCACGAGTCTCCCAGCAGTCTAAGCCTATAGCAGCAAAACTAAGAGCAGCCTGAGCCGCCCTAACTATAAGCTTCATCAAAAAGGATGAAGACGCCCTATATTCTGCCCCTGTTTGTGTGTGTGTGTGTGTGTGTGTGTGTGTGTGTGTGTGTGTGTGTGTGTGTGTGTGTGTGTGTGTGTGGCCAGCTCG
>JAPQRQ010000022.1:9910936-9924686 GCA_037367365.1 Apogon talboti | reverse complement strand
GGTGGATGGTCGTCTGCCTTGACCAGTTGGGGTTAAAGAGAGAGGGTAAAGCAAGAGAAAGAGAGAGAGAGAGAGAAAGATTGGGAAGGGGTGGGGGTGGGGGATAGGGGTAGACACATGGATGCACAGCAAACTTAACAACTGTTAGGAAGTAGAACAGCTGGTGTTAGTATCATTACCCATAACTAAAAACAAATGTACATAACTGTTAACACTACTACTACAAATACAAGGATTATCAGTGAATGTACTACTTCTACGACTGTTAGTACATATAACAGAGACCTCTACCATCTATGAAACTATAAGAAACACTATTACAGCTGTATGGATAAATGTGTGATGACTATAGAGGCAGGAGGGAGCCGGATCACAGAGGATGGATAAGTGATCGATGATGATGGTGGCCGCAGGGGAGCCCGGACACAGCAGTCATATGTATCTCTTTGATTTTCCTTTTTGAGCAGATATTTCTAAAACAACAGCGGCAGTGGTTGCTTGCTTAGCTATGTTTTGTTATTAGCTGGAGCGATGCTTTTGCCCTCCATCGTACTGCGTATGTGCAGGATTACCAGACATAAACAATAACATGCAACGTGTCCATAGTGGGAGAATTATTAGATATAAGATATAAGGCTGTCGAAATGTGCTACCTATGCTGGGAGCATTATTAAATATAAGATATAAGGCTGTCTAAATGTGGTAATATTTATACTGACTGTAAATCTTATGTTCTTGGAATTGTCTGTACTTTTCCCCTAAGAAAAACACAAGGTGGGGCATAAACTTTGAGTTCAGTAATTCAACATCACAGAATAACTCTGCGGGTCTTACATCCTGTCTGTGTTTATTTGATCTTAGCAAATCTTATTTATTTATTATTTAGACCGATTTCCTGTATAGATCAGAATTGACTCCTGAGAGAGAGCGGAGCTTCGTCTGTCAGTTTCTCATTTGTGCACAAATAAAGGATCACCTGATTGAAGCAAATCCATTCTCCACAAAGTCTTTGTCCTTTCTGCCGTCCATCACACTACCTCTTCCCATACTCATACGAATAAGTAAATAATGGTGATTCTACAGTGGGAGCATTATTTCATATCCAAATAGACATGTTGAAATGTAAGGTAGCATTTTTTTTAACGCGGTAGCATGAATCAATAGATGCCACTGTCGATTTACGCAGCTGTTAGCTTTTTCCGATGGAGCAGCATTATTCGACAGAACACTGGCTTCAAGACTCTATGGGCGGACAGAGATGCACTCCTGAGAGGAAAGGTGATTGGATTGCTGGTGGATTGCACCACCACGAAAGGTGGCACAATCCTGCTCATACTACTGTGAAGGAGTGTGTCTGTACACCGGATATTGAAATTTTGGCCGTGGGAACGCATCCATATTATTTACCCACAGAATTCCATTCTGCGATCTTCATCAGACAGTACATCCTTCCCTCAGTGGATGGAGCAGCTGTGTGTGAGGTGATCCATGCCATTGTTTCTAGGCAAGAGTCCAAAAACCTGGAGGGCCTCATAATCATTTCTGGTGATTTTAATCATGTCACCATGGACTCTGTTTTGCCCACTTTCCACCTGTTTGTTCACTGCACAACCCGGGACAATAAAACTTTGCTGTATGCTAATTCAAAGGATGCATACAGTGCCACTGCCCTGCCCCTCCTGGGAAGGTCAGACCACAACCCAGTGCTGTTAACACCTGAGTATGTCCCTGCAGTGAAGAGGCAGCCTGTCTCCACAAGGACAGTATAGAGGTGGAGTCAGGAGGCCAGCGAGGCTCTGCAGGACTGCTTTGAGACTACAGACTGGAATGTGCTCTGCCAGCCCCATGGGGATGATATAAACAACATGACAGACTGCATCATGGATTACATTAATTTATGTGAGGACACAGATATCCCAACAAGGACTGTCCACTGTCATCCCAACAACAAGCCCTGGATCACCAGCTGAAGGGTCTGCTGAACCAGAAGAAGTGGGCCTTCAGATCTGGAGATAAGGATGAATTGAAGAGGATACAGTGGCAACTCAAGGTGAAGTTGAGGGGAAGCTGAAGGATGAGCTCCAGCAAAGCAACACCCGGGATGGGTGAAAGGACATGAAGGAGATCACTGGCTTCAACATCAAAGCCCTGTAGCAGAAGGGCAGCTCAGACAGAGCCAATGAGCAGAATTTGTTTTTCAAAAGATTCCCTGCTGCCTCATGTTGGTGTGAATGATGCTGTCATCGTGCTCACTCTCACCTGAATGGTAGGAAGGGCACTGTGAGGATCATGTTCTTTGATTTCTCCAGTGCCTTTAACACCATTCAGCCATTTCTGATGAGTGGGAAGCTGCTCAGGATGGGCATCAGCTCCACCACTGTCTCCTGGATTACTGATTACTTGGCTGACAGGCCCCAGTTTGTGTGGCTGGGGAGCTCCCTGTCTGACACTGTAGTCAGTAATGTGGGACCCCACAGGGGACTGTTCTGTCTTCCTTTCTGTTCACTCCGTACACCTCTGACTTCCACTACAGCTCTGGGTCCTGCCACCTGCAGAAGGTCTCTGATGACTCGGCAGTGGTTGGGTGTATTAGAGATGGACGTGAGGTGGAGTACAGGACACTGATTGCAGACTTTGTGGAGTGGTCCCAGGCTTACCACCTGCTCCTGAACGTGGACAAGACCAAGGAGCTGGTAGTTGACTTCAGGAGGAAGAGGACACCAGTAGAGCCTATCACAATCCAGGGCCAGGAGGTGGAACTTATTGACTCACAGGTTCTTGTAGTGATCCACGTGAACAGCAGGCTGGACTGGAAGGACAACAGTGATGCTTTGTAAAAGAAGGGCATGAGTAGACTTTACTCCCTGAGAAAGCTCAGGTCCTTTAATGTATGCAGCAAGATACTGGAGAACCACCAGTCTGTGGTTGCTAATGCCCTGTCCTTTGCTGTGGACAGCTGGGGGAGCAGCATCAGTAAGAGGGACATCAGTCGGATCAACACACTGATTTGAAAAGCAGGACATGTTATTGGCAGTGACATGGGGACATTTCAGTGGGTGAGGGACTGGAGGACATTGGTCAAGCTGCTCTCAATTCTTTACACCCACTTCTCTGGACTATAGAGGGTCAGCAGAGCTCTTTTTCCAACACACTCATCAAGCTCCTGCCACAGCCAACGGTACAGGACTTCATTCATACTGTTTTCCATCCACCTGTACAACAGCTCAGTCATCTGTAACAGATAACTCACACATTCACATTACTGACCCTTAGTCACTTTCACAACTGAATGTAGATAGCGTGTATTTACTTCCATTTCCTGTAGGTTTTTACATATGCAAATCTTGTTTATTTTTCTACTTTACTATTTGTGTATTCCATTAATATTATTTATTGCTTTTATCTCTTCACACTTTCCTTTTTTGCTACTGTTTTTTCAAGACTGTTATTGAATGCAACTGAGCTATTGTGACCAAGTAATTTCCCTTGTGGATCAATAAAGTTTGCCTAAGTCTATATGTATCCCTGATTTTCTCTGTACTAGCTAAAAGATAGTGATCAAATAAGCATAGTCTTAGAGATAAGATGTCTGAGAGTTCATCACAATATCATAAAGTGCATGTTCTGCAGTAAGAAATTAAAAATTCTGGATGGCAGATCGGACATAATGTCTGATTTGCAGGTAATGAAAGAAGTGTGAGTCAAATCATATTTGGCTTGCAGCTGATTGAATGATGCAAATTGCCCATTAGGTTAAATTAAACCTTTCTGTCTCCAGATATGGCAAGATCTGTCCAGCCATGGTGGCAAAAAAAACCATGATTAAAACAGATGGGTGCTTGCACAGGTCACCTGCTGCTTGAGAAAGCTCCTTATCTGGTTTAGGATTGACAGAATGTTTTAACACAAAGCCTAGCCTCCTAAGTGGACTCTGGTTTCTCAAACCTGGAAAAAAGCATAGCAGGTAGAGAGGAATCAGTCACAAAGCCAGCTTCCATTTTTAACCACAAAGGGGCTTCTGGAGCTAGACCGTCCGGGGCTCCTTGTCCCCGAAACATAAGATCCTTAAAGTTGGCAGCCCAGTAGGAAACACTAGCACTAGCTCCGCTAACGCAGCTCTCAGTGGTTCTGACTCTGTTAGAGGTGCTTGGCTTTGGTATTGTGGACAGTCCTCTACAGGTTAGATAATATAGACTGATACTGGTAACAACCTCTGGGCAAGTGAAACACGGTGTAGTAACAATTTATCAAGGTTGCGGACACTGCAATGGGTAGAGGAGCACCAGCTAAACACATCTACATCTTTCAAGTGCACTAGCATGCCCCTTGTCTGTAGTTTTACTATCTCTGTTGAAATGTGAGAGAAAATGTGTTTAGAGTCTGACAGATATGAAACGTAAAGGCAGTGCTGATGTGAAACTGTTTATGGAGACTTATACTGAAGACTCATTGATGGTCAGATGATGAAGATGATGAAGATGTCTGACTCCTTGGTGATAGCAGTCTCTTACTCTGGTGAGGAAACATATCCAAAGACAACACCAAGTAAACAAACACACAATCTAAGGTTTTTTTTTTTCTGAAATACAAGTTGAAGCTGTTCCTCATGAAAAAATAATAGTCTTGTCAATCCTTACATTCCAGAAGCTCTTTTAGCTTTTATAAATCAAGGCTTTACTCATAAAACCTGAAAAACCCCAACTGAGATTAAAACTATAGAAAGAGTTAAAGTTGTTAATTCACCACCAAATAAAACCATGTAGCCTGCTTGTGCACCTAAACTAAAACACCTAAACCGAGACACTCCATGAAAATAAAAAGAGTAAAAATAAAAATTCCAAAACTATTTTAAGTAAAGATTTAATCCTTGAAAAATTCATCAAATCTGCTTTAAGCTTCAAATACGGAGGTCAAGGTTAAACAGAAAACTTCCACAAATCCAGGTGTAAATTTCAGCTGATTTTATTCATCAAATGTACATCATCTCAGGGTTAAGTTTTACAATAAAACACCTGTCCCCAAATACAAAAAAATTAGAAGTTTTTTGTCCCAGTATAAAGGCCTGGAAACCCTTGAGTATCAAAACTAGCAGTTAGGCAACAACATCCAGTTAAGACAAAGACTTGTAAACTTCCTCATTTCTGAAGCATGATGTTGAATTTTGCAGCTCAAATCTGGTTTCAAACATTTTAATTTGGACTTTTCTGCACAAATTAGTAGCATGCATGTTGAATCATGCTTTGTCATTCATTTAAGTGCATCACATGAAGATTACATATTTTAATTAGAAATAATACAAAATTCACTCCCTGATCATCACAGCATGTGATTCTGAAGCTGATCAGAACTGATCCACAAAATTCAACAAGATCTTTTCAGGTGAAACTGCAGCTGAAAGAATAACAGAACAGATACAGACCCAAAGCTCTAAACTCACACAGAACTGAGTAGTCAGGTTTACAGTGCAGGAAAACAGTAGTGTGGAGGCAAAACGGAACAAAAGGCATTGATTTGAAAGCAATACATTAACAAAAACATCAGTAGTTGTGTACAGTTTAAATAGACCAAAGCATACACACAGAACTCCAGTTTTCTTGTTAAGTCATTTTAGTTTGATCACACATCATCAGATGTGATTTAGTGAGAACATTTCTGCACAAATACATTGGCCAGCAGAGAATTTGCAGTGAAAGTAATAGAACTGCAGAAAAACAATCTGTGTAACCTGAGGGAAAAGTGCTGACTGCACTTATTTGTTCTTATAATTAGTGTTTAAAAGTATTGCTTCATACCCTTTGATGTAAATCTGAGAAATGAAACTATTTTGTTACAAACTTAGTAACTTTCAATTTACCAATCAAGTAATCAGTTTTAGGCCAGTTTCTTTGTTTATGTTTCTTTGTTTACTGCAGCTTTGCTTCACTGCACAGATACAAAGTACCAAGTCTAATATCCCTGATGTTCCTTCCAACCTTTTTTTCCGTTAAAAATTGGATGTTTTATGGCACTTTACTTTCTGAAGGACAGTTGAAACAGCTTGCAAACATTTCAACATGTAAAAGACTGAAGTCAGGGCTTTCAGGACGTCTGAACACTTAAGTGACCTATTCAATGGACAATTATTTCGCAAAACAGCAGGTGAGATGTGATCTGGTGCAGGAGGAGTGGCAGCGGGGTTTGTGTGTTTTTTTCTTTTGGTGCATCATGGGACGGTGACGTGGAAGGGGGAGCCTGGAATGTGGTCATCACCCCATTTAACCACCAGGATATAGTTTCCCCGCTCCTTCAGCATGTAACTGACATTGTACTGCAGGTTTCCCAGATGCTTGACCAGAACCTCCTCGCAGGGAACCTGTGGGCCATGAACTCCCACCAGCAGCATGTTTTTACCTGCACAGGACATGAAAACACATCACAATGAAATCAAAATCAAACTTTGATCTCTGCTTAAACCTAAACCAAGCATTTTGATGCTTGAATGTAACCAAACTGGAGCTGAGACGATTAATCGATTAATTGACTTGAATTGATAAAAAAAAATATTCAACTACAATTTTGCTGAATCAAAGCTTCGTTTCCTTAATTTCACTGCTGCTAAACATTGGGTCCACTGTTTTGTTTCACGCAGAAGCTTATTGTGATGCACATGAAGCCAGGGTTACCACAAAGTTATATGTTAGTTCCATCTTAAGTTATTAGTAAGTTGGATCCACATGTGTTGACTGCATATTGTTAGTAGAAGTCCTTTGACTTTATTGTTGTTTATATCTATAGATATTTATATACTTTTACTGTTGTTATTTCTATATACATTTTTTTATATATCCTTTTACTTCTACACTTTTTGCAGTTGTTGTTTCAGCTGGTTCTGGAATAAAGGGCAAGTTGTTTGTCATTTTCAGACATGTCTGTTTCACATTTTTACTATTTTTTTGGTCTATTCAAATCGATAGCTGCAGGGAGCCCCACAAGTTTTTGAGTTTTGGCTTTTTTTAATTAAATGATTGCTTATATTGGAAACATCATGATGCAACAGTTTTTTCAGATGCATTCTTAAAAATTTTTATGGAATGTCATTTGCAGTGGACAGTTGTTTCTTTTTTTTTTTGTATAAAGCTGTGAATTTCTTGTCCTCATACGTGGACAGTGGGTCCTAGGAGGTTAAACCAAACTGTGACTGAAAATTGAAAGGGGAAAAACAGAGAACTCTGAATTATAGTTTGGTCTAAAAACATATTTCTAATGTTTAAGGTATCGTAGAAAAGCTACTCCTTCAGTCTATATGTGTGCATTCTTATTGCCTAGTTTATTTGCCAACCACACCAACATCTGAAAATATTCTGTTTACAATAAAATTCTCCCATAAACTCTTAAACTAAATTACGTAGTGTTTGGAGGTGTCATTTTCTAACCTGCTTTGCTGCAGTCAACGGAGAAGCTGCTCCTCTGACCCACAAAGGCTTTGCTGAGTCCAGGACCTCGACTCTGGACCTTAGTGGCATCAGAGTCGGTGGTCCAGGGTCCAGTGCTCCGAGTCAGGCTACTGCCGGATGCCCGGATGGCCGGGTCCACAGTCAGAGTGGACATCTCACTAGCATTTGTCACGTTCACCAGTCGTGGACCTGAGACGGAAACAATAATAACAGTAACTAGACATGCACATTTCCTTAAGAAAATGTAATCCATGTACTTGCCTCTTGCCGGATTTGTGGCTAGATGTGATGTAAAAGCAAGAAATAGTACCAAAGAAGGACTGCTTATAAGTATAGTTAAGCAACAAAACAGAACTGCACATAAACCATGAAAATGGGTAAAACCAATAAAGGGCCCTTTAAGGGGTTCTAAAAGGATACTGAAAATACAATTTACAATTCACCTAGTGAGTCTATTACAGGAGATAGATAAAACAAAAACATGGGCCTTAAACAGTATTTAAAATTGGAGTCACTGGTCAGGATGGGGATGGGGCAAGACAAGTGCTGGAAATGTAATAGTTTTATTATTCTTAAGGTAGAACAGGGATACAACATTTCTGTCCAGTGTGAGGCAGTGTGAACCAATGGTGAAAACACTGAAACCATTACAAGGCTCATTGACAAGCCTCATGGAAAATCTACTGTTAAAGTCACCAGTCACATTAAATTAAAATGCATTTGCATAACAACAAACATTTCATCAACTTCAACAAAAAAATTTAAAAATGACTTGCATTTCTTACAGCTGTAGTGGATGTAAGAAATGCAGGTAAAAAAGTTGTTAAGGGAAATACTCACAACTAAGATGTTTATTTCAATGTAACAAAAGATGCAGTATGTCTTCTATTTATTGTCTGCTGTAAAATGACAGGTCTACTCAGACTCAGCTTCATTATAGAAGTCCGGTTCAATAATGTTTCGTGTACGTTACATTTACTCCTTTACCTGTGACTTTGGCCTTGAAGGGGCTGCCATTGATTTTGTTCGGTCCTCCATATTTGATGCTGATCAGGTAGTTTCCAGGTGCCATGGGGGTGTACTGGACCTTGTAGCCCTCTGTAACCTCCTGACAGTCCATCTTTACCTTCGAGGGGCCCTCGATGGTCACGGCCAAGGCTCCGGGTCCGGCCTTAGTGTTGTTAATGATAAACTCTGACTGAGCACCTGCATAGACATGAATATTTGAAACCTCAAGTTGTTGTTATATTTAATCTAATTCCCTGAAGAAGTTTTACTGGTTCAATGAAGATAGTGAAAGTGTGGGTACAGGGGGGACTATGATGCTGTTGAGCATTTGAAGGCGTATCAGTCTCATCCAGTGCCCAAACTGACCTGTTGTCCCTCTCTCCAGTCCTGCTCCATAGGCTGAGACCAAACCGGGCTCTCCAGTCTGTCCTGGTTCTCCAACTCTGACCTTAAATGGACTTCCTGGGATATGAGAGCCATTGAACTTCACATTGATGGAATGGACTCCATTCTCTCTGGGGATGAACCTGATGGCATACTTATCTACAAAACAGTACACAGAGGTTGGTTTGACCAGTTGGATTAGTAGTAAAGATGCCAGACCACATCCACCAGCAGCTGAGGTCACACAACACTTTGGCTAAAGGCATTAAACTCACCATCTCAGCTTCACATTTCACCATCAATCCAATCTCTCAGTTCATTTAGCTCAAATGGCAATGTGAATTTTCAGAACACCAAATTCACTGTGTCTTTAAACAGCCTGGAAGCCTCTGATGCTTTGACTTAATAAACTTCAGATTAAACTATTGGTTATTGCTGGGAGTCTATGCCATGTACACATTCATCTCAAAAATGGATATTAAAGCAGGACAATGATCCTAAGCAGAGCTCTGAAATGAAAAATAAAAACATGGCTTAAGGCCAACGTCATTAACAACTTGGAATGACTTTCACAAAATGCTGACCTTAATCCAATTAAATGTTTGTGAGCTGAAGTAAAAAGGCTTGTTTATGTACAAACTTGTGGAAGTGTCCAGAGTTCAAACTTCAGAGTTCAAAGCTGTATGATCAAGAATTTGATTCAAGTACATGGTCAGGCAGAAGGACAAAATTGCATTGAAATTGTACAAGTTGATGAAAAAAAACAGTAGGAGAAAACTGGAATGCAGTCCAAAGAAATTGGGAGACTGACTTAGGGAAATCCCTGTGATCTGAAGTATGGGACCATATCTAGACAACACTTCATAAAGTATTTAAATCAGTAAAAAACAAGATTATCAACTCTAATGTTCATAAATGTGAAAACATTTGTCTGAAACTATTCACTTAGCATATGTAAACTTTTCCTAGGACACACACCTCTCTCCAGCTCGATGACTGCACACTCCTCCAGAGCTCCAGATGGGCTGTGAACTTTGGCTTCCATCTTTCCCTGCGCTCCGTTCAGACGCACTGCAAAGGATGCTGGGTGATTCACTTTCAGGCCAGACTCCTGTTGATGTCAGAAACAGTCAGGAGATCAGGGAAAAAACACACGAAGGCTAAGGATGTTGAGACAGATTCCACAACACTGAGGTTACAAACCCCTCGACATAATATGCAATTATTTTATGAATATGCACAATGGTCATAGGTGTTTTAATGGGTTTATTTGTTTTTCCCTGGTTCATTTATCTGAAATTAAGTGAATCTACTTTCATATAATTATTTAGTGTTCATATTATAAATTATTGTTCATTTCATAAAATCTAGAATCTACAGCCTCTCAAAAACTAAAAAAATAAGACAAAAAAAGGTATGAATTAAACTGAATTTGGAGAATCATCCCCCCTCTATACAAGGGAAAATTAAAGCACAACACACAGCTGGAGGCTGAATGAGATCTGTGTGCATTAGTTTCTTACCTGAGCTCCTCTTGGTGCAGCTTCAGCAGACAGAGACTTAATGAAATCAAAGCACAACACAACCCTGAACTACAGTCTACAGTGTTAGAGCACACACTGTTCTAATGGGATGAACCTTAAAGAAAAGCATACTGAAAATGTGTTTAGGGCCAATATCTGATTGTTTGCATATACAGTAATATTATAACAGACAGTTACTGTTTTTAAGTAGAGCAGGGATAAGCTGCCTTAGATTATTCAGGTAAAGGTATAAGCAGCTTCTAATATGTGATAACTTACTTTTACCTTAGTGGCAACTGAACCGCATTTGTTATGGCCACTTGGGTCCTCTTGGGGGTGCTATATTCCTACACAGGCACCTGATGGAGGAATCAAGAACACCTGTGGCGCCCAGGAGTTCCTGTCTTTAAATAGTCTACCTCTAGTAACCTCGCTCTCTCTGCTTGCTGCCCTCAGGCCTCCATGGTTCTTCAGCCCTTGGTTTGGTTATGTTGTTTTAGCCTTATGTTTTGTTCTGCACCTGTCAACACTCACATCAACACATGTTCATTCATCCACACCTACAATACTGATTTCACTGATGACTTACTTACATTCTGTAAATACCTTAGTTTGTATTTTCCTAATTTGATTTACTTTGGTTTAATTTGGTCTAATAAACCATTTTTGTACTAAACTTTATTCCTGGTGTGTTCCCCTTCTTTGTTGTGGCCTCCGAGCCAGGCCAGAACATCACCTTCTGACAATGATAAGCAAATATATTTTTTGCTTGTTTCTGTCTTAACCACCATGCCAGACACATCAAAGTGTCTGTATTTGTAGGTTTGTTGTACAGAAGCTGAGCATGGCCATGCAAAATCATTAAAAACTAATTTTCTGATGGTAATGTTAATCTTATCTTGATCAAAAATAATTCAAAGACAACAAAAGTTTTTTTTGCTGTTCTTCCTATTCCTACATCTTTCACTGATACAGAGGTGGCATCTTGGCAACTGTTGCAAATGATTTAAATGGGCAATGTAAAGGATAAAAGAATAGAAATTACTGATTAACACATCAGATTAAACTTTGTGATCGAATGAAACTCACACCTGTTTTCAGGTTCTCATCATTATGCCATGATGCCCAGAAATCTCATGTTAATGTATCATAACAAACTGAGCATGGCTATGTCAGCTTCACAAAATAATTACGTCTTATCCTTGAAGTAATAGCTTAAAAAACATCACAAGCATGGCTAACCTGTGATGTAGATATTTACAAAGTGTTACATTCCCTATCTCTTATCCTTAAATAACAGTGCTTCATGTTTGGACTATAAAACTAAGACCAATGAAGTGCTGAATATAGAAAAACAAAGAAAACAAACCAGACAAACTACATAAAGGAAAGCAGGTTGTTTTTCTGTGACTGGTCTTTGTCTGCTGCAGCAAAGCAAGCAGAGCTGATGATGATGATGATGGCCATGATGATGGTGGTGAAGGTTCTGTTAAAAGCCTTTAAATGAAACACAAGGGAAACACCAGCAGTTCCACACCAGACAGGAGGAGGGATGACCAGAGCCAGACAAAAACAGGATGGGAGGGAGACCAAAGCCCATGTCCAGGAACACCGTCTAACTATACTATCACTAAGGACAAGGCACTCACAGGCTAGACAATTTGCACAGGTAGTTCCACGCTGGTGGAACGACTTGCCAGCCGCAACCAGAGCAGGGGCATCCCTCCATAGCTTCAAGAAGCTCTTAAAGACTCACCTCTTCCAGGTCCACCTTCTCTTTTAACCCCTGGTTTAATATTTTTTTTTATTGTACTTTACACTCATGCTTGATTTGATCTCTTAACCTCTGTTTTTAATGTTTTAATGTTGTTGCTTATTGTACTTTAACACTTATGCTTGATTGATCCTCTCTTTGTAAGTTGCTTTGGATAAAAGCATCTGCTAAATGCAATGTAATGTAATGTAATTGTTGTATCCTTTGTTCATTATTGATTATTTATGAGTCATATTTTCTGATTTACATTCAGATAGTTTACATATATTAGATCATACTAAAAATACAATTAAAGGTAAAGTTAATTCTGTATATGATTTCATTATTGCTGGTATGTGATGTTACACATTTAGATCACAAGGGGGCGTTTTGTTTTACATGTACATTGAGAGAAAAGAGAGGTTAATCGTAGAAGAAGAAGAAGAAAAATGGAGCTGATATTGTTTATGTACAGTCGTTAGCATTGTTGTTCTGGCAGTCATTGTTTGATGTACAGTGGTACCCGTTTTGCCAGTAAAAAAACCCAGAAAGACCGTGAGAAGTCCTGCTTTGTTTTTTCCTAGAAGCTGCAGTAAGTTCCCATAGTAATGTCTAGAGCCTTTTCAGCTCTTAGAGAGTAAAAATCATTCATGTAAAATTTGTTTACTGAAGAACACACCTATGAACATGACTGCTCCTACTTCAGAAAAGTCACATTTATAGTTTGAGACAATATGGTTTTTGGGATATTCTGCACTATTTTGCAATACTGATATTTGCTAAAGTAAAAACAAAACCAAGTGATAACAGAAAATCAAAGATTAATTAGTAATATCAAAGCTGAAGGGTCACTTTCATACAAAATAATCTCCTGATTCTACAGTTTCATGTCAATAACCCAGAGTCTGGTTCTTCAGCACACTGGGAGTAAATCATATTTGCACATGTGTGGTTTGGTAAAGTCTCCAGTATTTGTTTGGCTCTGGTCACATCCATGAGGGCAGTTGCATAAAGAAAACTGTGAAAGATCGACTGATAAAGGATTTTAAAGACTGGTGGTGAGCCTACATACTGTACAACAAAAAGGCTTATTCAAGATCAGACGTTTCAACCAGTATTTACACACTTTACACCCAGGGTTGAGTTCTGGAACCTGTTGCCAATATAAGACCAATTCTGCTACAACCTGTGCAGTCATTCTGCTGAATGACTGCACAGGTATTCAACATTCATATCTGAGCTGTTGATTAAAACATTTGATAGTTGCTGCTGCTGCTGCAGACACTACACAGGCAGTAGGTAGTCTAAACTTAGCCAATAGTTACCAAAAACACAACAATATATAACTAAAGACTCTAAACTAGGGGGATCAAACTTGTGGCCCATGGGCCAAAACCGGCCCATCAAAGGGTCCAATCTGGCCCTTGGGATGAAATGTAAAAATTACACTGAAGATATTAATAATCAATTATGGTAAAATCATTTTATTTCAGGTTCTACATTCAGCCAAATTCAATCTCAAGTGGGTCGGACGAGTAAAATATTATTTAAATTTAGTGTAAAAAAGTAAAATTAACCCATAAAGACCCAGTGCTACTTTTGTGCCAGTTCCCAAATGATTTTTTCCTCTAGATTGAACCTTTCTCAAG
>JAPQRQ010000022.1:9892089-9909256 GCA_037367365.1 Apogon talboti | reverse complement strand
CATTGGGGTGTGCATACACCCCCACGTGACCATTCATGTTTGAATAGGCCACGTGACCAACCAAGGGTTAAGGATTAATGGTAATGCTTTACTCCTGCCTGAGTTTCCTTTCCTCTGTCTGTATTTTTTTTTCCTGTCTGCCCTTCATTCATCTACTCTGCATGTAGTTTGTGGCATTCCTCAGGCTGTCATTGTAAAGGGGAAAACTCTTCTTAATGGCTTGCCTTATATATTTATTTATTTATACATTTGACTTGTTGCTTCTTTGTTATCTTACTGTTTCTGCATAATGTAGTTTCAAGTGATACACCTGGATATCAGGATTGCAGAGAGAATACATCAAACATTATATGATGATCAATTTGGTCAATCATATTCCAGAAATCCTGAAAAACTACCACTAGACGAGTCTTTTAAATACTCTGTATATCCAAATAAAACCCTTCTTTGGGAGTTTTGATATTGTTCCATGTGTAACTGTGCATTCTCAGTCAAATGGCCAAACACTGTCATTATTCTAGCAGTGGAGGCAAAACCAAACTTTTGAATATAATATATATAATATATTTTTCATGTGCTTATAAGTGCATAATCAAATGCAAATGAGCAATTGAATTTGTCTATTTTATAATTAGCTGTTTATCAAGGTCAAAGTGCACTTTATTATCCCCCAAAAGGCAATTCATTTTACAGTCAGCAATAAGTCAAACATAAATCCATACACACTAATAAAAAAATGAAAAAATACATCAAGGGACAGAGTGTTATGTAATACTATTAAAAAGGCCAATGGAAACAGGTATGAATGTGTTCTTCAGTCTGTTTGTCCTGCACCTGGGCAGACTGTATCTGCGTCCTGATGGCAGCATTTTGTATTCAGCAGAGAGAGAGTGACTGCTGTCTGCAGTGATTGAACAGGCCTTTTCCACCACTCTCACTCTGTAGAGGGAGGAAAGCTTCTGGAGGTATATACCTGCAATCTTGCTGCACAGCTGTACAATGTGTTCCAGGCATTTTTTATTTTTAAAGGTAAGTGATCCAAACCAGCAGTTAAAAGAAAAAGTTAAAACAGACAAGAATAAAACATCTCCATAAAGACAGCGTCAACAGTAAACCTTTGGAGTTTCTGATAAAAATGCATCCACTGGTGGGCCTTTGCACAAACAGTATCAATATGGGGATCAAATGGTTTGGTGTCAAGAATTGTCCCCAAGTAATTGTAATCTTCCACAATTTCCACAGGCTGACCCTGGATAAGGGCAGGGCGGAGAGGAGAAAGCTTCCTTCTAAAATCAATTATCATTTCTTTTGTTCTAGTGACGTTAATGTCTAAGAAAGAACAATCACACCAATCGCTAAAAGCACTGACCACATGGCCATGCTCAGTATCAACACTGTTCAACAGCGACACAATAACAGAATCATCTGCAAACTTAATGATGAATCTGTCCCTCTGATGACTGACACTGGTTTGTGTATAAAACATATAGAAGAGGTGAGAGAATGCATCCCTGGAAGGAGCCAGTGGAAGATAAAAGAAGATCTGATAAAACACCATTTACCCTCACTTCCTGTGATCTGTCAGTTAAAAAGTCCATCAACAGCATACTCGCCCATAAACAATGTTGAGGGTGCTGGTGAGGCATTCTGCTAAAATGTGAGGTTGTATGCAATTAAAAGCGGAGGAAAAGTCAATAAAAAGCAAACATGCAAAATTCCTTGTACTGTCCCGACGGCTCTGTACAATGTTCAAGAGGGTGTATACAGCATCCTCAACACCCCTCCCAGCCTATAACCAAACAATCCAGTTTGTCCTGTATCAAACCCATAACCTAATTTTTGACAATTTTTTCAAAGAACTTCATGACCAGGGAAGTAAGTGCTACAGGTCCAAAATCATTAGGAGATATGGGCTGCACAGTCTTAGGCACCAGTACAATTGGTCGAGTCCTTGCAGAGGTGAGGAACTTTATGAAGATGAAGAGACTTCCTGAAAATAGAGGAAAATATTCCAGCCAACGGTTCTGCACAGCTCTTTAGAAGACCACCACCAATCTTGTCCGGACCAGGACTTTTCCTCTCCTTCACTCCGCTAAAAAGTTTAAAAACTAAATTGCTGCTGATGTGTATCACTGGCTGTTGTGTGTGTGTGTGTGTGTGTGTGTGTGTGTGGGTGGGGGGGTGTCACTATATATTGACAGTTCTTTATTAAAGTCATGAGTATTAAAATGATTATAAAAAATATTTAAATCACTTGCAAGTTCGAGGCCTGACTTGCCAACAAGAGAGATGGGACACTGTTTGGACTGCATGCCCATGATGGATTTAACTCCCTCCCAAGCAGGGTGTGCATTCCTTCTGCACAACAGAGTTTGCACTTTTTCCTTATATTTGATTTTTAGGAAGTTTCAGATGCTTTTTTACTTGCTTCTGCAGCTCCCTGCTGTGGGTGATGTCTCCCTGATTGGAGTTGTAAGAACAGTCACACTGGTGAAAGTTGGTGAGTAACTTCCCAGGCTTGTACTGATTAAAGTTGCCCATAATGAAGTTTGGTGCAACTGGTGCAATGCTCTGAAACTTGTGTACTGTCTCCACAATGGTCCAGGTTGCAAATGTCAACATTTGCCCTTGGGTGGATGCACACAAGAGTGATAAAAATCTGAGGAAACTCTCTCTAAATAAAAAGGGTGTAAGGAGACAGACAAAAGCTCAATGTCAGGAGTGCACAGTGATTCCCTGATCACACCAGTCTTACAATATTGTTTATTAATGAATAAACAAAGTCCACCCCCCAATGCTTTATTAGTCACTGATGGGTCACTGATAGGTCTCTGTCAAGTCGCAGCGGTTCACCAAAGCCATCAATGTCCAGATCCGATTGTGGATCCCACTGTTTGAGCCACGTCTCCGTCAAGGCAATGAGACAGGCATTCTTATATTCCGAGAGCAAGTTGACATTTGCCTGTAGCTGATCGATCTTGTTCCGGAAGGACTATGCATTGGCAAGGATGATAGTTGGAAGGGGAATCCTCCGATGGCCTTGCCTTTTAATCCTCTGCCACACACTGCCACGTCTGCCCCTCTTCCTCATTGCAGTCGGCCTGGCATCCCAACTCCGGTTCCCCACAGAAGAACCATGCCGAACGATCTCTGCAGGGTAAACCAACGTGTCCACAACACCTGTTCTGGACTCCTGGAGTAGCAGGAGGAGCTCTCAGCTATACTGGAGTGGCTCAGGATACACACAGAGTCCTCTCAAAAAGTGGCAACAGAGTGTCCAAGTAAGGAAAACGGTCATCAGACCAAGGTGAGCCATTCTTGCCTTAGTATACACGACACGTTAACACATTAAAATAAGTTGGTAAAGTTAGTAAACAGACAAACCGCATGCCTGACCACACACACACTGCTTCTGCATATCGCCATTACTAGTGCCACCGCCAATAACACTCATTCCCTTTCTATCCACAGAGGAAGCATGGTGACATATTTGCAGCTACTTTATATGGGGGGGGGGGCATCAGTGTAGTGACAGTGTATGTACCTGGTTCTCCTGCCTGAGCTCCCTCCAGTCCCGGTCCTCCTGCTCTCACTTTGGTGGCTCCTCCCTCCCCCAGTGGCCCCACAGTAAACTGGAAGGGGCTACCAGGCACGTGCAAACCCCGGTACTTCACGTTCACGCTGTGCACGCCCATCTCCGTGGGGACGAAGCGCACGCAGTAGGTATCCTTACCAACAGCCACCAACTCAGCAGGCTGGTGAGACCCGGAAGGAGACGTGACCTCAGCAGTGACGTCCTGTATGTCGATGGCTAGGAAGGACAAGGAAACAGAGAACAATGTGTTACAATCGAAAAATAATTAACATGCAAATGGCAACAGGAAGGACTTCTACAAGCTCTAGGAACCATAAGATAAGATAAGGATACATAAGATTTATTGATCCCACCAAGGGTAAATGTAGAGGGGGATGAGTGTTTAAAAAAATAAAGTGCAGAAAGACAGGCAAGAGTGAACAGAAAATATAAAACAGAATTTTCTATTTATATTACTCCTTCCGTATATACATACATATTATTTACATATACATATAGTTGTAAATTAATATCATAACAGATGGAAATGTGCAATCTATTAGTTGTTTTTTTTTAATTCTAATTTTATAATTGAGAGTATTTATTTATTTATTAGGGACAGTGCATATTAATGAATATCTACAGGTGTAAATATGCCAGATTGTAGCAACAGTGCTAATTTCCATCTGTAGTCCCTAGGTAAGTGACAAGAAAGACAACTGACAAAAGACAAACATCATAAAAACACACAAAGCAACACTGTGAGGACAATCTACTGATGGTCACAGGCTTTTTCTTGCCATTGTTATTAGGGAACATCTTCATTTATTGTGATGCATCTTAACTGTGTGTGTGTGTGTGTGTGTGTGTGTGTGTGTGTGTGTGTGTGTGTGTGTGTGTGTGCGTGTGTGCGTGTGTGCGTGCGTGGTCTGTCAGGGCCAGCAAGGCCTTCTCTGCTGGCCTAAACACTATCAGAAACACTGAACTACATTTACAACCTAAATTCTACTATTTATTCCCTGAAACTGTATTAATTTATTCCCAATAAACTATTCTCTTCATTTCTTAGCATTTTCCAGTACGTGTATGTGAATGTAAGATATTTTGTTCAGTCAGATTTCAAGCAACGTTTACATGTAGGCTGGTATTTTTGAAAACGGATATTTCCCCATCTCTGTTTTCAAAAAAAACCTTGTGCACACACGACTGTTTTCAGAAAAATCTTCATTTACACGGCCCCATATATCTACACTGTCAAGGGCATGCCAAGCCTGTAGATGGGCAGTGTGGGAAGACAATCAAATACCATTAACCAATTAGAATGCTGCAAAGAATCACAACAAAACGTGACGTGTCACGTGTTTTCCTGGTTCCAGGTCCAAACAAATCTGAGACGTGCCACCAACACAATGGAATGCAAGTGGTTGACGGGTTATTTTTCTTTACTATCACAAACTGCTTTTCTGATGTGCCAGAGTGGATTAAAAAGGGTTTGAACTCTGTTGAGTCAAAGTGTGTTAGTTCTGTAGTCGTCAACAGCTGCGGTCTGTTTTTCAATCACGTTTTGTCTTTAGTTCATAAAGACCGCTTTGAACGGATGTAGATTATTACTTCTAAAGCATTTGACATGGTTGACCATGATATTGTAAAACTGTGACTCCTTCAATCAGGACTGTCGAAGAATGCAAACGCTTGGTTTGAAAATTATCTCAGTGATAGGACTCGGTGGATTAAATATACTGGTCTGTGTTCTGAATTTGTTGCTGACCACAAGGAGGTGCCACAGGGTTCTGTACAAGGCCCCATCTTGTTTATTATTTATATTAATGATCTGGGTACATGTGTCAGATGCTAATTTGCATTTCTACACTGATGACACAATTATTTACTGCTGTGGATCAACTCTTGTGCAGGCCATTGAATCCCTGCAGAAAGCCTTCGTTGGTGTCCAGCATTCATTAGTTAACCTAAAACTGGTTCTCAATGCAGACAAGACAAAACTTATGATGTTTTCAAATTCAAGGAAATTTCCACACACGCTCCTCTTAGTGACCACTCTGGAGGGAAATGAAATAGAATGAAAATTATAAATATGAAATTTATAAATACCTGGACCTATTCATTGATGACTCCCTCACTTTCAAGCCGCATGTGGAAAACCTTGTGACGAAACTGAGGCTAAAACTAAGTTTTTATTTTCGGAACAAATTGTGTTTTTCTTTTAATGCAAAAAAGCGGCTTGTTGCCGCAACTTTTTTATCAGTATTGGATTATGGAGATGTTTTATACATGAATGCTTCTGCTCAATGTCTTCAGATAGTTGACACTGTCTACCATGAATCGCTAAGGTTTATTACCAACTGTAAAGCATCAACTCACCACTGTGAGTTGTACTCTCGGGTAGGATGGCCTGCTATGGCCACCAGAAGGATCAGCCATTGGTACATGTTTATATATAAAGCAATATTTGGCCTCTTGCCTGTCTACATTGGTATATTAATTGAGAGGAGAAATTCTAATACTTATTCTCTCTGTACAACTGCTCACATATTGCTTTCTGTTCCATTCGCCCATACAGCAATGGGTTAAAGGGCTTTAGTTTATTCCGCACCTTACACATGGAATCAGCTACTGACAGACTGGAAACTGAGTTAATTTCTTTGAGCGCTTTTAACTCCAAATTGAAAGCTTTTGAGGCCGACTCCATAACTTGTACTTGTTTTTCTTAATCTGCTTGTAAATGTTATTTTTACTAACTGTTTATGTCAAATGTGTCTGTTGTATGTGTTTTAACTGTGTAATCCTGCAACTCTGTGTTGTATTTGCTGTTGCCTATCTTGGTCAGGACTCCCTTGTAAAAGGTAACTGTGTTATTCGACCCTCTCATTTAAAAGTTATGCAAGATGCCGATTGAGTTCATGAACATTATGACTTTATGTTGGACTCATCTAGAGGTTGTGGGATGTATGTGCTGGTCAGTCATTCCACCACTAGGGAGGGCCCCAACCACTTGGGGGTTACAACCCTCCAACAGGGACTTCAGAGGGGTAACGACTCCTCTAATCTGGGAAGTCTATTTTTCTGTTCCAGTGTTTCTGAATTTATGTTACTGTTCTATGTTACAAGCAGGGGAGATTTGTTTTTCAATTTTCAATATGAGAGATCTACACTCTAGGAGTTCATTACTACATCCACACAAGGTTGCATTCAAACCTAATCATTGGTTGACTGACACAATATGGTAAAGTTAGTCACATTAAACGGTAATGGGCTCCTTAGCCCAATCAAACAGTCCAATCTTCTTACAAAATTGCAGTCTTGCAAGAAACCCATATGTCGGGGAAAGATTGTGAAAAACTTAAAAGACGGGGATTTTTAATATGTATTTGCTTCATCAAATAGTTCAACACACAGTAGAGGGGTTGTCGTTGATTTCTGGAAGAATAATATATGAACATATACTTACTACTAGTGATAAAGATGGCAGATTCATAATGATAAAGGGGAAAGTTGATGGGAATCTATTTACCTTCTACAATGGTCATATTCCCCCTGGATCAAAACCCAATTTTTATTTACAAATATTGGATAAGATTGTCACAGAAGCCCAAGGGTCTCTCATATGTAGATGAGACTTCAATATCACTTTGAACCCCCGTCTTGATTATTCAGGAAAAGAACATCCCAAACTCAGAAAATAACTAAGAAAATAAACTCGATAGCATATTGAACAGATGCAGAATTGAACAGTTTCCAAAAGAAATATCAAATTACTTAGAACTTAATGACAATGGCGAGGTGTCACCATCCGTCATCTGGGGTGCCTGTAAAGATGTAATGGGAGGTAAAGTGATTGCTGTAACATCTTTTCTTAAGAAACAGAGAATGGAAAAACTCAACTGCCTGCAATATGATTTGGAAAAATTGGAATCCAAACACAAAGACACTAGAGATCCCAAAATTAAAATGGAAATGAGAAGCAAAAGAAATCAGACTGAGGAAATAAACAGACAAGAAATTCAAAAGAAATTAGTATATACCAAACAAAATTATTATGGAGGTAGTAGCAAGTATACAAAATTATTGTCCTATAAATTACGAAAACAACAGGCATATAATACAATATATAAGATAAGGGACCCTGAATCTAAGGAAATTTACCATCAAATGGAGGACATTAAACAATGCTTTAAGAACTATTATGAAAAACTATATGCACAACCTCACACTGATAATGACCAGAAAATGGAGACACTATTCAAATCATTAAAATTACCAACTCTTACTGAAGATCAAAATAAAGGACTAGTTTCACAAACAACAAAAGAGGAAATTTATCGGCCATAACTAGGTTAAAAAACAACAAGTCCCCAGGAGCAGATGGATTTACTTCAGAGTGGTACAAAAATCTAAAAGACGCTCTGATTCCTATTCTACTAAAAACATTCAATTGGGTTCTTACAAAGGGGGAAATTCCCAATTCATGGAATGAAGCAATTATATCAGTAATACCTAAGGGGGAGAAGGATAAACTAGATTGCGCAAATTACAGACTAATTAGTGTTCTGAATCTTGACTACAAATTATTTACTTCAACCATTGCTGAAAGACTTGAAAAAATTATACCTGGAATAATCAATTTGGCTCAAACAGGATTTGTTTCATCTTGTCAGATACATGATAACATTAGAAGATCTTTACATATTATCATACACATTAATCACAATAAAATGTTGATAAGCTTAGATGCTCAAAAAGCCTTTGATTCAGTTTGATGGAAATTCTTATTTAAAGCTATGGAACATTTTGGATTTGAACTCATTATCAAGATAATATAGGCTTTATACAACAAGCCATCAGCAAAACTGAAAATAAATGGTGAACTAACTAGTTCTTCTGGGCTTGAGAGATCTTCGAGACAGGGCTGCCTATTAAGTCCACTTTTATTTGCTATTTTTATTGAACTGCTGGCACAGTGGATTGGACAGAACAACATGATCAAAGGTATAAAAATGGCAGCGGGAGAACAAAAGCTGGCCTTGTTTGCGGACAATGTCTTTGTGTACCTCTCGAGCCCAACAGACTCATTACCTGAGCTGATGTCTGTGCTGGGGGAATACGGGTCATGCTCAGGCTATAAATTAAATGAACAAAAAATCCAGGTCATTAATATTCATTACAACCCCCCTCAGTATCTTCGTTTAAAGTATCGATTGGACTGGGACAAGAAATTTGTAAAATATTTGGGAATCTTCTTGCCAACTGATTTATCTAAACCAGAAGAAATTAATTACGGCCCTCTGAAAAAGGAAATTAATTCTGACATTAACAGACCTATATCAAATCTGCTATTTTTAAGCAAAGTTATTGAAAAAGCTGTCTTTGAGCAGTTACATTTTTTTTTTACCCTAAACAACTGCTTGGATATTTTCCAGTCGGGTTTCAGAGCTCACCACAGCACTGAGACCACTCTGGTCAAAGTGTTTAATGACATCTGCTTAAACTCAGACTGTGGCGAAACCTCTGTCCTAATATTGTTGGATCTCAGTGCTGCGTTTGACACTGTTGACCATAGTATATTACTGGACCAACTGGAAAACTGGGTGGGACTCTCTGGTACAGTACTAAACTGGTTTGCTTCTTATCTGAAAGATAGGGAATATTTCGTGTCAGTAGGTAATTTTAAATCTGAACAGAGAAAACGTGTGGAGTTCCTCAAGGGTCCATCCTGGGACCTCTTTTTTTTAATATCTACATGTTTCCACTGGCTCAGATCATAAGACACAATAAAATAAGCTATCATAATTACTGTACACCAATGACACATAGCTCTATATCTCGGTGTCATCAGATGACCGTGGTCTCATACAAGTCCTGGGTAAATACATAGAGCAAATAAATGAATGGATGTGCCACAATTTCCTTCAGTTAAACACGGACAAAACAGAGGTAGTTGTTTTTTGACCAAAAGACGAGCGATCAAAAGTCAGCACAGAGCTCCAATTACTTCAACTAAAAACCAGCTGTCAGGCCAGAAATCTGAGTGTAGTCATGGGCTCAGACCTGAACTTTCAAAACCACATTAAGACCATTACAAAGACAGCTTACTACCACCTGAAGAATATCTCTAGGATTAAAAGGACTTATGTCTCAGCAGGACCTGGAAAAACTGGTTCATGCAATTATCTTCAGTCGATTAGATTACTGTAAGTATATCTTTACAGGTCTGAATAAAAAGTCCATCAAACAACTACAACTGATCCAAAATTTTGCTGCTCGAGTCCTCAAGAGAACCAAAAAAGTTGACCACATCACACCAGTTCTGAGGTTGTTACACTGGCTTCCTGTCTCTCAGCAGATAGACTTTAAAATACTTCTGTTAGTTTATAAAGCTCTGAATGGTTCAGGGCCCAAATCTATCAGTGACCTCCTTTTACCGTATGAACCATCCAGACCTCTCAGGTCCTCTGACACAGGTTTGCTCTCTGTCCCCAAGGTCAGAACCAAACAGGGAGAAGCAGCTTTTAGTTTTTATGCTTCACACATCTAGAACAAACTACCAGAAAACTGCAGGTTTGCTGAAACTCTCATTTCTTTTAAATCAAGGTTAAAGACTCATTTGTTTACAGCTGCCTTTGATTAGAGTACCTGCACTGCAACTCACAATCATAATTGTTTTGATTGATTTTCTCAATTTTAGTCAAGACTGTTTTAAGCTTTTAACTATCTCTTATTCCTGTTTTAATTTCTTTATTTTTATCTTTTTATCTTTTCTGCACTTTCATTTTGTTTAATGTTTTATTCTCTATATTTTAATGTAACTGTATGCCTTTGTAATGCACCTTGAATTGCCTTGTGTATGAATGGTGCTATATAAATACATTTGCCTTGCCTAAATATGATGTGAGGTTCAAAGGTTGGACTGCAAATGGTCTCACAATGTACTCTACATTCCTAAAATAAGGTACAATGTTGACCTTCCAGGATCTTAAGGACAACTATCATCTACAGAATCAGGACCATTTTAGTATTTACAAATCAGAGACTTTATTAGAAAAAAAAAAATTTAATGATGACACGACAATTGGAGATGAAATTTTGGATATTTTCCAAAAAGCCTACAATGATGGCACCTACCAAAAAATAAATTCTAGACTATACAGAGCTCTCCAGAATATAAAGGGAGACCATACTCTGGACATTAAAACAAGGTAGGAAGTAGAGGGTAATCTTATGATAACGGTGGAAGAATGGGACAGAATCTGCAGACAACAATGGTTGACAACAAGCTCCCCTTCTTGGAGGGAATACAGCTGGAAGAACTTGACTCAATTCTTTTGTACTCCAGTACAGACAACTAAGTACTGTGATCAGACTGCTTGTTGGAGGTCCTGTGGAAGTACTATGGCAAACCACTTTCACATCTTTTGGGATTGTCCCTCTGTGGCTCCATTTTGGAGATGTGTCCATGGCCTCCTGGAGGCATTTTTAAGTTTAAAATTTGTTTTGACTGCCTACTATAAATGACTAGATTGATGTTGTTTACACTATATATATATATATTATGTAGAGCATCCCATTTAAACTGAGATGTAAAGTTGGTATCTTTGTTGAAAATTGGCCAGCATGGCTCACCTACAGTATGTTTCAACTGTAAGGCCTGATTTTATATAATAACAACGTCCCCCTACTGGCGGCATATCTTCAAACTTTACCGCAAAAGAAGAAAGTTAACATGGGCATATGAACATATTAATGTATTTGTGGACTAAATGTTAATTGAATGTTGAATGTCTCCCCCTACTGTTTGCTCTATTACTGTTTGTATTTGTTTCTTTTTTTTGTCAAAACAATAATAAAAAGTACATGACACAGTTGTGGTTGTAATGTAGAGGTCTGGAGTTGTCTTAACTGGGTTTCTTACTTGAGTAATAATTGTACTCATCCTAAATACGCAAAACGTCTGATCATCTGTCTGTCCATTCAATGACGTAACCACATTACCTGAAGAATGCATTGAGATATCTGCACCAAATTTATACTGTGGATGCGTCTTGGCATGGACCAGAAGCCTATTGAAAATGGGTGACCTTGACCCATTTTTTCCAAGGTCAAATGGCAACATGTTTTTTCAACCACAAAAGTGTATTATCTAAAGAATGCATTGAAATATCTGCACCGAATTTATTCTGTGGATGCATCCGGGTATGGATCAGAAGCCTATTCAAAATGGATGCCCTTCACCTACTTTTTTCAAGGTCAAATGGCGACATGTCTTTTCAACCACAAAATTGCATTATCTGAAGAATGCATTGGGATGTCTGCATCAAATTAATGGTGTGGGTGCGTCTTGCCATGGAGCATAAGCCTACTGAAAATAGCTACACTCTGGTCGAGGGGTGTTAGCACGCAGCGCGTTATGTTTTTGTATACTATTGATGGTTTTGTGACATCATAGTGGTGGCATTAAGAGGTGGATTTAGTTGAGTAGGTACCAAATGCCTAGCCTGCCACTGTTGTATATTTATGTCTGATGTGTTTGTACAAATGTTAAAATGTAAAAAATGCAATAAACATTTTGCACAAAAAACACAACACTGATAAGTGATGAGACAGGTTTGTGGACATTCAACAAGGGAAATTCAAACCATTATCTAAATTGTTGATTAATTTAATAGTAGACATGTAATCAAAATATAATGCCTGATATTCCAAGTTTGTCAGTTATATAAGTCAAACCACTTGTTTTATTCTTTAATACTTGTTTCGGAAAAGAGTAAAGACAAAACATTAATGAACGTTGTTGTAAAATGAAGCATGTGGGAGTGCAAACCTCAGGCCAAACCCTGACATTAATCTTTTGACAGGGTTCTACAACGCACCCTCCAGCCCAGCACCACCAACTGAACAATGGCCATCAACAACCCAAACCGCCCTGGTCAGCCTTGTTCCACCGGCCACAACCAGCCCCGGCAGGCCAGAGACGAGGCAGACAAACCCAGGAGAGAGGCTCTGACCCCGGGCAGACACAGAGGGACGAGCCCTTCCAGACCACCAGATGGAGCTGAAGGAGCTTGAGGAAGAGGAGGAAGAAGAAGAGGAGACGGAGGACAGGGACTGCTGAGACAAAACCAGAAGGAACCAGCTCACTGGAAATAGAGGCAGATTAGGAGGACAGAGGAGGAAATGGAGAGGAGGAAGAGGGGCAAAGAAGAAGGAAGAGATGGATGGATGGAAAAAGGAACGGAACAGGGGAGTTAGAAAAGAGACAGGAAGACAGAAGAGGAAAGGTTGAGAAAGAAAAGACAAGAATAAGAGCAGGCAAAAGACTTGCTGACTTAAAACAGAAAAGGACAGTCGACACACTGGAAAAGACATTTATAGCCCCTCATAGGTGTTTTAAGACAGGTAGGGGGTAAATATGTGACTGACAACTGTAATTACAGATCACTGTTCAAATAAAAGAAAGAGGTAACTCTGCAAAATGACATGAGCAAACGTGAATGTCTGGAAAAGGGTCTTCGTTTTGTCTCAGGTTAACAGGTTCATCTGTCTTTGTATTTATTCTACTGATTTGGACAGAAAAGATGTAGAGAGAGTCTGGGCTGCAAAAGGACAGAGTATCAGTACAACTTTGTCCAATGGCAGCGTACAGCTAATGTTGGACCGCTCCACCGGACTAACTTTTTTATGTTCAGTTGCAGTTTTAATGATTAATCACTTTGACTCAGGTGTTTGGTTCAACAGTTTTTCATTTTCTAATAAATTCAAAGTTAAATGCTATTTCCAAGTGGTTCCATTTTTATTGCAGAAAGAAGGTAGGGTGATGATGCTGTTCAATAAGCCATTAGCTTTTTTGCTCAATATCATTATATTGACCTTTAAGCTTTAAAGGATCCAAAATTGTGGAAAACAATGTCAAATACCACCAGATCTGAGTGTGTGTACCTGGTATCTTCAGGCTAAGGTCACACACACTCCCCACACTGGCAACGGACGCCGCCTTCTGTCGCCTGGTGATGCTCTCCCTGATTCGACCCTCCCCCGTCACCCGCACTGTGAACGGACTTCCTGTTGACACCAAAGATATTGCAGTTGTGAAAACTCAGATTAAAACCACAGAAAAAAATGTAAATAAATAAATAATCTAAAAATAAATGCAACAACTTCATAAACACACTAATGAACAATGCAACATGAACTAAAACAAAAGAGAATATCAGATACAACCAGATTGGTTTTGGTTTTCCCTGTAATATTAATGGTTATTGTACAAGAATAAAGTGTCTTTAGACAACGTACACTATAAAAGTTTTAGGATATCTGCCTTTACACATGACCTTAAATGTCACCCATTCTTAATCTGTAGGATTTAATATGGAGTTGTTCCACCCTTTGCAGGTATAACAGCTTTAACTCTTCTGTTAATATTTTCAACCAGGTTTAGGAGTCTGTTTATTGAATTTTTATTTTTTTTTTAGCATTCCTCCAGAAGTGCATCAGTGAGTTCAGGTACTGATGTTGCATAAAGGTCTGAATCTCGATGTCCACTCCAATTCATCCAAAGGTGTTTTATCAGGTTTAGGTCAGGACTCTGTGCAGGCCAGTCCAGTTCCTCCAACAAACTCACTGATCCATGTCTTTATGGACGTTGTTTTGTTCACTGGTGTCAGTCATTTTGGAACAGGAAGGGGCCATCCCCAAACTGGTCCATGATGTTGGACCATGAAACTGTCCAAAATATCTTGTTCTGCTGAAGCATTAAAGACTTCCTTTGACTGGAACTAAGGGGCCAAGCCCAACCCCTGGAAAGCACCCCCACACCATAACCCCCCCTCCACCAAACTGTACATGGGGCTCAATGCAGTCAGTTTAGTATTGTTGTCTCAGATCCGCCAAACCCAGACATGGGATTGGCAGACAGAGGTGTGATTGGTCCGTTCAGAGGACAGTGTCCATGGGTCTAGAGTCCAGTGGCACTGCTTTATGCAACTGCATCCTACTCTTTGCATTGACCTTGGTAATAGAGGGCTTGGTTGCAGCTGCTTGGCCATAAAAACCCATTCCATGAAGCTCTCTATGGCTGTTCTGAAGCTGATCTGAAGGACATGCAGCGTTTGGACGTCTGGAGATATTGACTCTGCAGAAAGTTGAGGTCTTCTACACACTGTGGCCTCAACATGTACTGGCCCTGCTCTGTGATTTTACATGGAACAGTCGACCGTGGAATATGTAGTAGTGATGAAATGTCATGAATGAACTCATTCCACGGGTGTCGTCCTATCACGGAACCATGTGTGAATTCACTATCATCCTATCATGGTACCATGTGTGAATTCACTATCGTCCTATCATGGTACCATGTGTGAATTCACTATCGTCCTATCATGGTACCATGTGTGAATTCACTAAGCTCCTGAGAGTCAACCCATTCTTTCACTAATGTTTGTAAAATCAGTCTGTATGTCTAGGTGTTTCATTTTATTCAACTGTGGCCACGGAAGTGATCAGAACACCTTTATTCGATAATTTGGAGAGATGTCCCAATACTTTTGGCAGTCTATAAAGACACTTTATGTTTGATGTTGTGCATTCTATCATCAGACCTTTTCAGCTTCAGTAAATCAAGACTTTCCTCATAATACCTGAAACAAGACACTAAAACAAGAAAACAAGTACAATTTGTCAGTTCCTACTAGCAACTGTTACCAGTTGCTAGTAGGAACAATTACTTAGTAAGCTAAGTAACTGTTAGCTTACTACTGTGTCCACAGTCTGACACTACCATTCCATTACACTTTTTAGTAATTACTGATAGAAATATTTGATATTAGTTGTTAGCTTTAGTACCAGTAAGCTAACAGAAAGAAAGTTATATCACTGTAAACCCTCTATGAAAATCAAAGTACCAAGCAAAATAATGGACTAAAAAACTAATTTAACGACTATAACTATTATAGATATAGACAATTATGATAACTGATGATACAGACCTTGTGTTGTGATTATTATGTTATGTTAAGTATAAACACAGTTGAACCTGGGATGTGTTCTTCAGCGAAGCGGATGGAGACAATGTAGTTTCCTGGTTCAGTTGGACAGTAGGTAACGCCACATGTCCCATCCTCCATATCCTCTGTCTGGATGTCCACCTTACTGGGACCCTCAATAGACAGAGCCAAGCCTCCATAACCTGCACAAACACATGGACACAAATGTACTCAGATCACATGACTACATGTTCAGCGTGTGCATCTGTGTTGTGGTACGAACCAGCTTCTCGTGTATCGACCACAAAGCTAGCGTTGTTGAAGGTGGTTCCCTGGACAAGCCCGTCACCATGGGCTTTGACCCGGCTGGCATCTCCGATCTCCGACTGGACCACCATTATAGTGATAGGGCTGTTGGAAACATGGCGGCCATTCTTGAGGATGCTGACCAGGTGTTCACCCACCTCTCTGGGGATGAAGGAGATACCTGCAATGGACAACACAGGAACACTGACAAACACTGACTGAAATAATGCATGTTCCAATTCAAGTAAAGGGTGTGTTTGTGGTTATGCTACCAATGTGGTTGTTGGCCATCCTCTTCAGTAAACACGGCTCGTCTCGACCAGATGGCGCCCTGATGCTTGCTGTTAACAGACTCAGGTCCGTCTCATTAATATCCAAAGAGAAATCGGCCGCAGAGCCCAGTTTGACCTGAGAACGCTGCTGGTTGTCCTCTGATGCAAAAACACACAAACATAGACTGGGTCAAAACTCATTCCACACCAACATCTGTCTTTCACAAAATTTCAATGAGATAGAAGTATTTTATCATATTAACTATTCAGAATATAACTGGTTTTATGCTTTACAGACCAGTCCATTTAAATAGTAAATGGACTGCATTATTTTTATTCTTCTGTTGATAAAAGTGGTGCTGCAGGCTAAACCGTACAAGGCAGGGTGGTGCAATTTAGAGGGTTAGTCCAGAACCCTGCACGTACCTCAGTCGCAAAAATCACATATGTCTACCAACAGGGGGCGCTATAACCAAGGCCAAAGCATTTTGGTCTATAACTCCCACACCGTATGTCACACCTTCAAAAGCCTCATGTCGTCAAATTCCCTGAATAGGGCTGAATCACCTGGGCCCTTTTCCGCCTTAATTTTTTCCCCGCAAAATCACGAAAACTTGAAAACCTTCTTTTACGAACTCCAAGGGATTTTGTCTGATCTACGTGAATCTTTCCATGTACAGTCCTCTCTTGGACCTGATCCAGAGTTATCAAAAGAATATTGTTCGGTCAAAAAATGCACAAATTACTAACAAACAAATTTCTATAGCTAGCTAAAAAAAAAAAGCGAACTGTTGCATACCTCAGTCGAAGTAAATGCTATTGACACCAAATCTTAGGTCATTAGTTGGCATGTGACTGAGGATGTGAGATGAATTTGGCGAATGTTGGCCACTAGGGTGCGCTGCAAATATGGGAACTTTATATCTCTTAAACGGCTACACCGATTTCTACAAAATTTGGTGGGTATGATGACTCTCCATTCCTGAGACAAAATGTTGAAGGTGGGTCAACCCCCACCCCCGCCC